>JAEQML010067041.1:0-19443 GCA_016904865.1 Pissodes strobi
TGCCACGGGATGTGGCCCATCAAATCCCATCGTCCTCGTTCGGGCTGGAGAACACCAAAGTACAAAGTCTGGAGCTGATCACGGGGAAGGAATCTAACAAACCACGCCTGTCAGGAATGAGTTTGGGGCAGATGCTTACAGTGGAAGCGGCACGAGGTGGTAGATGCATACGCCAACTTGCAGCGTCCGGTGAAAGACCACCCCACCAGAAATGGGAAGCGCTAATTGGTTTTCCCAAATCACGTTCCGCTTTCGCGCTGGTGGTACCGGATTCCACAGTAGGAATAAATGGACATGATGGTGCTTCAAAGTTCAAAATATTCCGGAGGCAAACTCCCCGGCCATTCGGATCTCCGGGCGCTTGGTGGCCCTGGAAGCCCTTCGTTCCGCATTTCACAGACATGCAAAGATACCGAACCAATTTAGAATATGTTTCTGCAACATACAGGCCTAAATACAAACATAAACTCGATACACCAACATCTACAAGCAAATAGACCATACATACTAGCCCTTACAGCAACTCAAGTATGTTCTACAACAACAGTAAACTACCCCTACCCTGGTTACGACTTACATACCCGATTTAGACATAAGTTCGGAATATGCCTTTTTGTCCGAAGCGACCTTTCATATTACCGCGAGGAAACACTCGAACCAAACAACCTTGACGTCATGTGGCTCTAGTTCACCATGGGATTAACCAAGTTTATATGTTGTCTCTATAGCCTTCGGAGCGATAGAGCCTACCAAAGTTTTTTAAACTAGTTACGACTTTTGACTCAATACAGGTCGTTCATTCCCAGTTCAGAAATAATCGATCTGGTAGACTTCAGTGCCCACTACACCAACTGGCTCAAACATCACAACAAGATCGACAACGAAGATAGAGAAGCTGAAGCATTTGCCATCAGCTGCGGGCTTACTCAACTTGTAGACCAACCAACTCGAATCTCAGAGAGGGGCGAATAGGCCGCCCTCCTGGATCTTTTTCTAACCACCATTTCTAACGAATACACAATTACAATTGAAAAAAGCCAAGAAAAATGCAAACATGCTCGCCAAAATGTTTTCGTCGCAATCTACCTTACGCGTCCCACAAGACAAGGCTCTCCCCACCATATCGAACATCAACACTATCATGGCAGAAGTCAAGTTTCATCACCGTGATGTTCGTAAAATCTTTAAAGGACAGGGAACGCAAAAAGCATCAGGACCGGTAAGAATACCTGCCATCATGTTAAAAAAATTCGCCAACGAACTACCACCAGTTTTTTAGGTTCTTTTCTCTGTCTTACGGAAAAGGGATATACCCATCGTCTTGGAAAATCGCTCGAGTCCAACCTGTTCCAAAAAAGGCAAGAAAGCCACGCCCTCCAACTATCGCCCAATTACCTTGCTTCCAATGATCTCCAAAGCCATGGAACGTGTAGTCAATTAGCAACTACTCAAGTACCTCGAGAACAACAGAATAATCAGCGATAATCAATACGGCTTTCGCAAAGAGAGATCGACAGGAGATATATTGGCCTATGTCACTCATATATGGAGTAGGGCAATTGAGAACGACGGAGAGTCTCGAGTGATTGCGTTTGATATTTCGAGGGCATTCGACAGAGTTTGGCAAGATCGACTGCTCAATAAGCTGCCGTCCTTCAGACTGCCAGGGTCTCTCTGCAGTTGGCCTGCAAGTTGCCTTAAGAACCGATCTCTGCACGTTGCAGTTGATGGACACATCTCAGATACATTTACCATTAACGCGGGCGTGCCTCAGGGCCCAGTACTTTCACCAAGTCGGTTCCTCATCTATATTAATGATCTGCAGAGCGAAACGCACAGCGTCCTTCGGACTGCCATAGTCTCCCTGCGGTTGGCTTGCCAGTTGCCTTAACAACCGATATCTGCAGGTTGCAGTTGATGGACACATTTCAGACACATTCACCATTAACGCGGGCGTGCCTAAGGGCGCAATACTTTCACCAAGTCTGTTCCTCATCTATATTAACAATCTGCTGACCGAAACGAATAATCCTGTTTACAGTTTTGCAGATGACATTGCCCTTGTTTCCAAATTTAGATGAGAAAAACCTTTACCAGCGACTGAGACTTCAGACAGGAGCAGATTACAGCAATTAATCAAGACCGGGAGTAAGTTCAGTCTTGAGGTGACAGAAACTTGGTCCAGTTCAAGCAGCCACGTTTACCAAGCGTGCCAATACGGCGGGCCCTGACATCATTATGGCAGGATCGGCCATTCATTTATCCTCGTCAATCGGACTGCTGGGTGTCTCGCTCAACAACAAGATATCCTGGCATGACCACGTTGCTAACGTCGCAAAATAAGCCTCCCAGAAGTTTGGTGCGCTATTTCGCAACAAAAAAACTTTATACACCGCCGCATCCTATTTGCGCTTTATACAAAGCGCAAATAGGACCGTGTTTAGAGTCTTGCTCAAGCATCTGGGGTGCAGCACCAAAGCACACCCTATAGCTGCTGGATTCCATTCAGAAGAGAGCTGTGCGTCTTGTCGGCAACCAGTAGTTGACCCGAAATCTGGATAGTCTGTGGCCGAGATGTCTCTGTTTTACGGATACTTTTACGGCAGATGTTCCCAGGATCTGGCCCGCCTCAACCCTTCCCAGGCAAAAACGTATGTCAGACTGTCACGACAGACGGCAAGAGCGCACCAGTTCGTCGTACAACTGGAAACAGCCAGAACATCACTCTACAAGAACCTCTTTGTCTGACGCACTGCATCACTGTGGAACTCACTCCCAGGGCATCTGTTTCTCCCAAATTATAACCGTGTCAGTAAACATCTTCGGACACACAGCGCTCGTCGGGTACTATAGATCATTAGTGGTGTATCATTGTCATAAAAAAGAGAGGCTAGAACCTGAGGTAAGCGTAAAAAATATTTATGAGCGGATAAAGATTATAAATGGGTTGAAAAACCCTGAAAATTTAAAAGCTTATCGGGTGTTGGAGACTCCTTATAGGTAAAGTTATGCTTAACTCTATAGGTGAATGACCAAATGAATAAGAAAAACAATATATATGAATTGCCCTGAAAAATCTATTGTACAAGAGACACAACGGCTGTAGAAATCAAGATCTTTTATAGATATATGTGGCTGGTCGCATGAGGGTCAACCGACTAAGCTTTGAGGATTTTTAGGTTAATGATGGGTTCGGTGTCGAACTTCTTAGAGCCACTATGCCTTGAAAAATATATATTTTTTTTACTTTTTTTTATTTTTTTTTACTTTTTTTTTAGAGCCATATTTGACTTCGTATCGATGAAAAGTTTGAAGGATTCAGAGACCGATGTATGTACATTTCAACAATACGTAACCAACAAGCCATCCAAATATGGTCTAAAAGTGTTTGCCCTTATCGACGCGAAAACTTTCTTGGTTTTAAACATAATATGAGAAAGTTTCGAAGACTTCGAAAGTTTTAAAAATACTTTACTTAGAACTCAGGAATTTATATATCATATTTGAAAAAATGGTTACAATAAGATACTAGTCGCTGCTATATGGCAAAGTGTTATAAAATAATTGATAATTGGCAGTTGTTTATATTATATTTTAGATGCTGGGGGTGGTCATATTTTCACTTATTTATTATTATAACCTGTTTCTTTTTCAGAATTTGCCATTCAGACGGAAAATCAATCTTATATTTAATTTAAACTTCGAACGGAGAATACTGTAGCGTGCATTAATTAGTTACTATCGGATCTCCAACCTGTAATCCCGATCTTATTGAATTTTAATAATTTAATTTTGGAAAAGTCCTTAAATAATGTATACCGGAGGTATATGAAACTGTTTTGGATTTTATCTCGGCAGCAGAAATGAAGCAAGCTGGAGAATAATTTATCTGCTCTTGAGTTTTCTTTTTATGCAATACGACATGTTATCGCATTCCATCTGTGTGGGTCCAGATAACGAGTATTTATGATAATTTTCTGCTCCAAAGATAGATAGAATAGTGTATTTGACAAAGTCCAATTTCGGTTTTGACATGTACATCTATCGCGGAATAATATTATTTCTTCGCCGTCTTTAACTTTAGCTAGATCCTTTATAAACTGAAAAATAATAGATGAACATTGCTTTGCAGTTATTTGATCCTCCCCTCCAAGTAACAAAATGGAACGTGAAAAGAAGCGAATTATTTTATATTTATTCAGAAGTGTCGTCACAGAAACAGTGTCGTCATGTTGTAACTAAAAGGTATTTAATTATTTTAATTAATTAGTTGGGCGCCACTTTGTAACTAAATAGTGTTGCCCACTTTGTGATGAATTTCTAGCTCAGTCGTACTTATAACTTATTATTTGGCTCATTCACCAATTTGTAAGAATAGAGCAACAGTTAATTTATTTAGTTTATTTGAAGGCGTGGATTAAACGATTTCCTTTGGTGATTTAAAATTTATATGGCGCCACTTACGATAAATCAAAAAAGGTAAATTAAAAACAACTGTATATTAACTATATGGTTAAATTACAACTTATGGTACCATGTGCATTGCAGTTATGAACATAAGATGAAAATTGACTTAAAACTAGATTACAAATGCAATCAAATACAATAATTGATTACTGAGAATTTAGTTAACAAAAATGGTAAAAATGAGAATTGACTTAAAATTAAATTACAAATGAAATCAAACGCAATTGATCACTGAGAATTTGATTTACCAAAATGATGAAATTGAAATTAGCTTTGGTGTTTGACAAATTTAAAATAAATTAAATCTAGGTCTTTGCAATTCTTTCATATAAGCATTGAGATATTTATTACGAAGGAGGCGACGCACGACGCTTCAAAACGGTCTCGGATTCGCCATATTGGTGCCGGATTTCTGTCAAGCCATAATACCTCAATGTGTCAAATACTGTCAAGTTAGTTGTTTGTGTTTTACATGCCGTTTTAATTTTAAAGACCATTTTTGTGGAGTTTGAAAAACATTTGGACAGTTCTAACATGTCTTCATGTGCAGTGCGTAGTTACTGCAGTCAACAACGCGTTGATAAAAAAAAATCAGCTGGAATTACATATCATAGGTAAGTGTAAACATAATTCAGGACCGGATTATATTATTGTGTTATAATATTTGGAAAACAATAAAATACTGTGCCTGAAATGAAATGTACAAACCGAAAAAAGGGTATCCCTTATACAATTATTATATAGGTAAAGCATGTTAAATGTATACACATATGATTTTAAATATTTATTGACAAATTAAAAATTAATTAGGGTTTTAAAATTTTAGCTTCCTCTCTTCTTATTTTTTCCTTTGAAATTTATAACTAGCATTATATTAAAGGAAATACTGATTTTTAGGTTTCCAAAAAATTCAATCCGTCGAGAAGCTTGGGTGAATTTTGTAAATAGAAGAGATTGGCAACCTACAAATTCTAGTATGCTGTGTTCGAAACATTTTTCCGAAGAATGTTTTGATAAAACATCTCATTGTATTGTCCGTTTAAAGCCATGTGCTGTTCCAAGACTTAACAAGGTAAATAAAGTTTGTTTTTAAACGCTAAATCTAATTGATACAGGGTGTTTCATATTGTAATGCAATGTTCAAAATTTAACAGCATAAAATATGCACAAAAGTGGTAGGTCGATATTATTTTCTTTATAGGTCTATAAGATAGTAAATTAACATATTTAAAGTCAAATCTATCACAATTCTAGTTCATAAAAAACATTCCCTTAAAACTTTTAGTTTCCTAGCAAATTACACCTTGACATTAAAAAATAGTAATAATTTTTTAGAGCCTGATATAAGAAAAAAAATAAAAAAATTGTCAATATGGTGTGTTATTTTTGGTAAGCAGGGTATAACCATATTTGGCACTAAAAGTTCATTTTTTTCCAACACGATCTCATCTATTATTTGAGAGTGAAAACTATCCATTTTTCGCTGAGTCCAAACCGTTTCACTTTGAAAGATGAAATGTGGAGGGTAGATTGAATATATAACGTAAGTATCTACTAAGAAAATGCGATTCAAAATTTTATCCCTTATCTTTTCAAGTCACCAAAAGTAATAGAAAACTACATAAACTACAATCATTGGAAACAAAATATTCAGAATTATTGTTTATTTCTTTGCAGGAAGAAAGATCTATCCCCGTTGAGATTGGGTTGCGACCTGTTTCCCGAGCTGTTTTCAATACCACCGTCGTACCATGTGCTTCTGGGATTCAACCTGCTGGGAGTATCAGTGATGCTGTACCGAGTACTTCATTACATCGTGAAGCCAGATGGCAACAAGGTTCATTGATACTTCCTAAAATTCGAATATCAGATCAATATAACCGACCCATTCCCTAGCTTGTCAAAAGAATTAAATGCACAAACATACATTATTCAGCCGGCAACTCCCATATCAGTACCACAACTCCAAGTTTTGCAAGTTCAAGAATAAACATTATAACCCCCTTACACGCAGTACTGAGTTATCGGCAAGAGAACGAAACCTGCTGAATAAACTGCAATGTGTGAAGAGAGTGAGTGCAAAAAGAAAGCTTAAACTAACCATATTAAAAAGGAAATTAGCTCGAAAAGACAAGAAAATCTCCAGCGTAAAGGGCAGCATAAATAGTCTGAAAGAGAGAAAATGTATGGAAGAAACCTTAATGTTGATGTCTAAGCTTGCTGGTCCTCAGGAGCTCTACTTAAGACAGTATAGGAAAAGCTGCCAAAAAATATTCAGAAGAACTTAAGGTCTTTGCACTTACCCTGCATTATTACTCACCAGCAGCCTATAAATATGTGAGCAGGACTTTCAATACTTGTTTGTCTCATACCTGAACAATCAGTCGTTGGTACCAGAATACCAGTGGATTACCTGGATTCACTAGTGAGGCATTTGAAGCCTTGAAATTGAAAGCTGATGCTTCAGAGAGTACAATTATTTGTTCACTGGTCATGGATGAGATGACTATTAGGCAGCATGAGGAGTGGGTTCCTAGCCAAGGAAAATCATATGGCTATGTAGACATGGGAACTGGTGCCCACGAGATCACAATAGCTAGTAATGTACTAGTTTTCCTCCTCAACTGTGTTAATGGAAGATGGAAAATTCCAGTAGGATATTTCCTAATAGCTGGAATAAAAGCAGAATCAAAAATGGGATTGGTAAAAGAATGCCTGGAAAAATGTTTCGAAGCTGTGATAAAAGTAGTCAGCTTGACATTTGGTGGGGCCTCTTCAAACTTGACTATGGCGAACCATCTGGGCTGCAGTTTGAACCATATGTCGCTAAAAACAAGTTTCCAACATCCAACAAGTAACGATGAAGTTGTTGTACTGCTAGATCCATGTCACATGATCAAACTTGTAACGAATACGTTGGGTGACAAAGGATCAATCGTGAATGGAGACAACGAGCTTATTGAATGGAGGTTCTTTAAACAACTGCATGAGCTTCAAGATAAGGAACCATTCCACAAGCTGTATTAGATAATCATAGGTTTCTGTTGATGAAGAGCATTATCGAAAGATATTTAAATATTCAAATGATTTATCTTTCTAAGAATAAAACAAACTAAAAGAAGGCAGCTAGTATGCGACACAAAAGCAACAAAATTGTGTTATTTATTGAGCAATAAATTGTAAATAATTATTATAAAATGTGTTATTTTTAAGTTATTAAGTATATATATGTTGATATATATTTATTTCGGGTCTTTATTTTTTTTCTACACAATTGTAATTCTTGTTTCTTAACCTTTGGACTTCCTAAAGAATAATGGAATCAATGTATATATACCTCTCCTAATAATGTTTTAGTTATTACATATTTTTAAATTAGTACATTGGTCTTGGAAATATAACGTAACCTTAATAAATCAGGCAAATAATGTAAAACGAAATTATTGTAAAGTTGAAATTATTTATTACTTTATTACTCTCTATTAGAGGGTAGAAAATATTTTTGCAATAAATTACTATAGTCCGGCTCTGCGCATGCCGCCATATTGGTGCCGGCATAAGTCACGCTTAGTGATACCGTTTTTAATTGCCGTATTTAATGCTTACAGCGTCTCCTTTCTTATAATACCTCAATGCATATAAGCAACGCGTTACCTACGTTCCCAACTGTTCTTGTATTATCCGCAAACCACGTGATCGTTTGGGACCTCCTCTGGAAACTTCAACTGCCTGTACCTAAGCTTCCTAGCTATAGGCTTGTTCAGGGCTTACCAGTCATTCCAGGAATGGTGTCCCAGTTGTCTGCACGTGCCTGCTATCGGATCGACTGTCACCACAATGATCTGTGTGACTGTTGTCTTGTAGGAACGTTGAACGTTTACATAAAAAAAGAATTGGGTGTCTTAGACCGGTGTACACTGCTAATTATAATTATACAAAAGAGTATCCTATGGACCTCAGTTTGATATACAAGGTTTTAACCAACAACTTGAAAATTCACTGGTTACATGATCAGAACTTAAATTACAATTTAAGTTCAGCAAAAATTATAGATAATTATGATTAAATGACACTATGAATAATTACTGCTACTCAAGGTATTTCTTTTCTTTAATTAGAGATATGAAATTCAAAGGAAATGATGATTTAAATTAGAAATTTAAAAGAAAATTATGAAACTTGTCCAACAGTGGCTCTCGGCAACTTCAAATAGAAAATCACTAGACTTTAATAAAAAAAAGGAAGAACGAGGTACAACCTCTCTTAAACAAGTCTAATGACTCCAAATAGGTACTTAATTTATTAAGATGGCCCTTGGCACATACACAATAATTGGACGTAAATTACGTCTCAGATAATTACTATCTCGCTTTGAGATAGGACCTATGTTTATAGATAAAGAAAAAATCAACCAGGTAATTTTACACGTGCTTAACCTCTTTAATAAGCAAATCAATACAGATACATCATGGATCAAACGTTGACACGATAAGCAATAATAATTATAGTTTAAAGCTACAAATAAACTGAAAAAGTAATGAAATAAGTCTGAAAATTTACTATAACTAACAATATTGCTAGGAAAAACCCAGAGAAATTCTACTACAAATTCAATTTACTATACCTTTTACAGGAAAAGATAAAATCTGCTCTGCGAATCCTCCCAACAATATCGTCAAATCTAAATGAAAATATCTAAATAATGTGTGTGACCGTTTAAAAGGATGAAATAATTCCGCTCTCGACAAATTTGGATTAAACCATTATCAAATTACACGAATTTGACCAATAAGAAACGCAACTATTCATCAAAAAAATCGGTATTTAACCTTAAGGTCACCAAAAAAATTTAGAATTGTTGAAATCGCAATTACTTAAAAATGCAATACAAAAGCCAAATATATCTAACTGAATTGGAAACAATTTTTTTAATTATATATTTAAAGTATGAAAGGATTATTGAAAAATATGCAGAATGAATAAGATATTTTAAGATCAAAAATTATTACGACTCACCATGCCGACGTTTTAACACAAGATGAGACGAAATTTTTCAAAACTGTATATTCTACCCATTTAAAATTCAGCGGTTTTTTTCATTGGCCAGTTCAAAACACGTGACAACCGTTGTAAGAAACACGGGGTCAAGCTAAGGAAGCATTCAAGCATTGCCTATCAATATACTAAACATTGAACTATCAATATACTAAACATTGAAATCCATTGACAAATAGGTAGAATAAATGGAGCGGAATAGACAAATATTTCATAACATTATATTTAACATATATTCCGTTACAATGTAGTGCATATATTTCAGATAATTTATTTCAGAAATAAACCAACTTTTGTGTGGTCGATTTATATTGGCTTATTATATACAACTTTTATTATAGAACAAATAATTCCTGTTTGTTTAAGAATTTTACAATGATATACAACCTCGAAAAAAGTATTTTTTTTAAGTGATATATTCAAGTTGTGAAAGAGTTGTAAAATAGTTTATAATAGCAACCTTATAAAATATTTTTATAAACCTTTTCTATCAAGAATATAACGCAAATTATAGAACTATTTCTAACGTTAAAATGCTTCTATTTATAAAAGGGTTTTATGGTTATTTTCAATGTACAAAAATACTTCCATCGTCTAAAACACGTTATATAATAATTTTGTTATAGATTGCCGCAACAAAGTTATTCTATATCCTGCATTACAATGGCCCAAATGTTTCTAACCTCATTTCTTCAACAACTATAATTAAGTCATAAAAATTATTTCTCCGTGGAAAAAGTTGAAAAAAAGTGGTATTTTGAACATTGTTTTAATCTGTTTAAACAAAATAAAATTGCAAACGAAGGTAAACAAAGCCAACTGCCAAGCAAAAATATTTTAGGTTAGGAGTTACTGGGCGACTATTATGCAGTTGACTAAAATGTTACCGAACGCGAGACTGTTAAAATGTCGCACATTCATACATTATAAGATATCAAGATTCTTTAGTGCATCACATACACACATTATTGGATTTAATTATGCCCTGCGTTAAGGCACATGGTTGCCACGGTACTCGAAAATTCCAATATTAATAAATAAAAGTAAGACTTTTTTTGAGACATTAGAACAGCTGTATGTATTCAGTTATGAAAGTTTTCCAGGGCTAAAATTATTTCAATCTATGCAGGAAAAGCTGAAAGACAAATCTATTACTTTAAAAAAATTGTCGATTGCGCGCTGGGCCAGCCATAAGGAGCTGTAAAGTTGGTTAGACAAAATATAAGTGCGCTACATTATTATCATAGTTGAAGGTGAATGGAAAAATACATCAACAAAAGCTCTAGGCGAAGCTTGAGGAATACTCACATACCTTCAAACTATCGAATTTGATTTTCTTTTGGTCTTCTGGTATTTGGTTTTAGAGAAAATATTTGCACTGTCCAACTATTTGCAAACAAATATTTAACTTTGAACACCGTCTCTCACCTTATCAAATCTACTTGTAAAGATTTACAATCTATACGAAGTGATGAGCATTTTATGAAATTGTGTAAGAGGCAAAAAAAAGTAATATGTGTGAAAGCGACCAAATGTTTAAAGTGTCGAGAAAAAGAAAGATTTTATGAATAACGGCCGTGGAAAATTTTTAAAATTAATACTTTCTTTGTAGCTTTGGGTATGAACGTGTTACTCGTGTTAACAGGAACCAATTTTCTCTTTTTTGTGAAAACAATAATACTTCCTTGGAAGATTAACGTTTAACTTTATATTACCCTGCAAGTATAATAATCTAAGCTTTTGACTTAAAAATCGGGCAACATCTAAATCTTTGTATCACCGACATCGACATCTTGCATTCAGGTAGCAACAAAATTTTAAATGTCGACATGTGCAGCGCTATAAAAGTATTCTATTCTATACAGCTATAATTTGCACTAAAATATCGTTTAACGATTGTATGTGGAATAAAAGGGTTGTATTATAATGCGCCATGTTTTAATAAAGGTTTGTTGGATGTGGGACTGCCGCCATAATGTGGAATTGAGCTAGAAGCATATATAATTTATCTTTTAACTGAATTTTTTTCAAGTTTCCAGAGATTAGTGTCTAACAAATATTTTCAAAGAATGTTGTAACTTGGTACTATAAATAAAAGATATCGAAATTTAAAATATATGTGTCTATGCTTTTCCATAATTTTCAAACAAATGTCGCTAAAACCACAGATCTATATAGGTACGCAACAGATGCCTACTCCGGTATTAAAAGAGTCGCTCGCCAATAATGCGATAAACTTAAATCTTTTCCTATTTAGACGCGTTTTGCTCCTCCCTGTTACCAAGTCGCGAACTGTAGTTTACGTTTCATATCACATTATGGTATTACTCATTTTCTTGGCAATCGTATGTTACATTATGTCAAATTAAAGTTCATTATCGGATTCGGTGAATGGTCTGCTTGAACATGGACTAAAACTCACCTTAAATATCGGTGTAAAAGGTCATTACAAATTTTGTATTAAGTAATACCTAATATTATCACGCAGGTTTTTGTTTCGAAGATCAAAGGAGTTTTTTAAATGTTTATCGACATGTCAAAGTACCATTTAATTTTGTTTTAAACTCTACTATCAATATTATAAATTTGTTCATTTAAATTGCCGTTTCATTAATAAACTATCATATTTCATAAAAAATTAAAAAATCGTATTTTTCTAAAAAAATATGTTTGTGTTAATTTGATAAATAAATCTTAATAATAAAATTCGATAATTTGAGCGGGTTAAAAAGTCAGCAAAAATATTGTTCGACGTGATAACTTGGCAACACCAACCCGTTTCTAGACTACTGGTTCACCCGCTCGCGAAAGCCGGTGAACATTTTTGGACCCGCATAAAAAGCATTGGAAGAGGTATCTGTTGCGTAGCTATATAGATCTGTTTATGATCAATAAAATTTGCGGCGCAATGAAATTGACTTTACCTACCAGAAAATCGAGATTTTGTTAAAGTGACAACAGGTAATATACCTACCGTTTTTATATAAACGACTATCGCCGCCATGTTCTGTATTCAAATTAAAAATATTGGCAAGTGTAAGACAATTTTCTACCTTCATAACACCTTTTAAAAATTTTTTTATTCCAATATTCGGCACTAAAAGTCTAAAATATTCTTTAAATCGCAATATTAAACTGCAGTATAACACTCATATAAAGCATTTCTTTTGAATGTTTATATTGGTTCTTTAACTATTGTTGTAAAATATTATCATTCTTGTTTCCGTAGACAGTTAGATTAAACTCAGATATTTTAGTAGAGTGCGATTTTCCCGCTCAGCTCTACCACTTTGCTGAGGTGTATACACAGGGTGTTTCCTGACCTCGGTAAAAAAATTAAACTGGTGAATCCTCATGTAATTTTAAGACGAAAATGTGGTATAAAATTTTTTCGAATGTCGCTTAGTTTTCAAAATACAGGGTGTTCCAAAAAATTTTTTTTCGTGATTTATTTATATCAGTAAATAATGAGAAGCGACATTCAAACAATATTTGCACCCCTCAATAAAGGGTTTGAGCACTTTATTTTCTATTCACGCAAAGCCTGCTCGTTTATTTAAACAACAAAATGATGAGATTCTTGTGACGTGAACAAGAAAATAATTTTTTACTCGAAAACTGTAAGAGATACGAGAAAAATGCAAGAAACTTAATTTGCTTAAAATTAACTTTTTAATCAAATAACATAAGAATTTTGAGTGTTTAGCAGGCCCGTATTATTACCTTTTGCGAAATTCTAGTAGTCGTTACCCGGATCTCCGCCAATGAACTAGTTGAGAAGGTCAACATGAACACAAAATAAAATGCTCAATCCCTATATTAAGGTGTGCAAATATTATTCGAATGTCGCTTCTCATTATTTATTAATAAAAAGAAAACAGGAAAAAAATTTTTTTTCAACACCCTGTATTTTGAAAATGAAGCGACATTCGAAAAAATTTTATACTACATTTTCGTCTTAAAATTACGTGAGCTTTCACCAGTTTCATTTTTTACCGAGGTTAGGAAACACCCTGTATACCACCGTGCGTTGATGGCATATATACATTTTAACTTTAAAAGCTCCTACACCTCTTTGCTAACAAACTCAAAGCCATTATCTGTCATCAAAATTTTACTTTTAGACCCTGCTTACCTTTCAGCCATAGATATAAAGTTTTTAATTACTTCCGGTACCTCAGACTTTTGTTTCAAAAAATATGTTGTTCTAAAAGAACAATAATCATCTTTAAACAACATAAAGTAACGAGCCCTACCTAAAGAAGTGGTTTCCATCGGACCACACACATCAGCGTAAACCAATTTCAGTGTTCTAATAGCTCGTGACTCACTCTTACCAAAAGTAGACCTATGTTGTTTACCAGCAAGATAGCCTTCACATGTAAACCCTTTTTCTACATCTACATACTCTATGTTCATTTTATTTAGAAACTCCTTAATATATGTCAGATTTTGATGAGCCAATTTACAATGACATACTTTTAAGTTCTCTACATTTTTTACTTGCATGCTATCAGAGACTGTACACTTTAATAAGTTATTTACTTCATGTGAGCATATTTTGGCACAAGAATCATCTTGTTTAGTTTGGGTAAAAAGCATAGTGTACAATTTGTTTGTTCTTACTGCCTGGGATCTTATGTTACCTTGTTTGTCTAAAACCTGACATATTAAATTATCTGAGGACATAAAATATCCTTCATCAAGAGCACACCCAGCAGAACATAAATTAAATTTTAGGTTTGGCACATACAAAACGTTGGATAAAAATGTTTTTATTAACTTTTCACCATTATATGCCCACAATTCTAATTTGCCATATCCTCTTACCTCTAACTTCTGCCCATTTCGAACTTGCACCATTCTAGGGGTTTTTATTTTATACAATTCCTTAAACAAGTCTTTGTTCCATGTCATGTGCTCGCTTGCCCCTGAGTCCAGAAAGCAATCACTTGACTTGCCTTCACCTGAGTAGACCATAAATGCATTAATGTCGCCTTCTTCGTCAGTGGTACTTTTGCTAAATTGTCCATGTCCATCCTTATTCTTCTTAATCCAACATGACTGGACTACATGGCCTGGTTTTCGACAATAACCACAAAATTTTACACCTGGAGGTTTGTCCTTATTTTCGAGCGGGCTATTACTGGATTTTTTATGCCGGAAATAACAGTTTTTGGCAATGTAACCAACCTTTGAACAGATGTGGCACCTCAACTTAGTGTGACTCGAGCTGTGACACCTTTTATGCCCCATTTTGGCTGCTAGTGCTGTCGTTGCCTCAACTGACTTGCTCCTTTCTTCCTCTAGCAATAATCTGGAAGCTGACTCCTCCAATGTTTGATTGTCAACAGGAACAGATTCCCATGCAAACCTAAAATATTTAGATTGCTCGGGCAGAGTCATCAAAGTCTTTGTAATAATCATTTTTTCAGACAAATCTTCACCTGCAGCATTTAGTTTTGTTTTTATCTCTTCAATTTTTCAAATAAATGTACTCACAGATGAATAAAATTCCAGCAAAAAGAATCTCTGCTGCATTAAATTGACCCTTACAACTGATTCCTCGTCATATACCGTTTTTAACTTCGCCCACATATCTCTCGATGACTCACGTGACAGTAAATGTGTTAAGGGACCCTCTTCTATTCTCGTTACCACCATTTCTTGTGCTTTGGCATCATCCTTGAGCCATTTAGTTAGTTCATCTCCTTCTGAAGTAGGTTTTATTTTGACACCAGTAACTATATCAAATAGTCATCGCCCCTTCAAAATTATACTTGTCTGGAACGTCCAGACAGGCTAGTTATCCCCATTTAGTTTTTAGGCAGTATTACTTTCAGCCATTTTTCGATTTTTTTTTGTTATCTCCTTGGATTTTAAGCACTCTAGGCACACATTCCTTACCCGAAAAATTTCATGTTCATTAACCTCTGAATAATTTCAATCATTTACGATCTAGGCCCATAACCTATTATAATTCTTGTTTCCGTAGACCGTTAGATTAAACTCAGATATTTTACTTTGACTGCATTTAATTAACAAGAGATATTTTAACTTTTTACTTAGATTAATTTTAACAGAAAAACTGTTATTCCGCCATCATTTTTTTACAACCTAATTACTTCACACAAAGTCTACGTCATTTTTTTCGACACGTGACATCGATCATAGAGTACAAAACAAATAAGACGGGAAACACTATAAAACGGTTGCTACTAATTTGCCATTGAATACAGTTGGCGCTAGAACTACATACAACATATAAATATACCATTAAATACACATAAAAAAATATTTTTTAGCTGTTGTATAAAACGGTTGTATAAAATTTGTATACCCCGTATAAGAGGCCTTATAGTATCAAAAAATGTGGGCCCTTTTTGATACTATTGAAATTATGTAAAGGTTTTATAACAGTTTTTAAGAATTGTTGACTCCTATAAGTTTTATTGTATAGCAGTTTATGCAATCTTTATGGAACTTATTTTGCTACTAGGGCCCTCGTTCAATATAAAGTTATAGGCATCATGGGTTTTATCATTTTATATATATTTACTCCCAACGTATTTGTATAATAAATAGAGGAGGCCTTCAGCATGGGGCAAAGTAAAGTTGACTGAATATCCATCATACAAACATGCCGACCGCTTTCTTTGTCTTTTGTTTTTTTGGCCTTTGCTATATTTTTTGCTGAATATTACTTCTGTAATACCCCTCAGAAGAATTTCATGCCTTACAGCTCACATAGATATCACAGTGGTAATTTCCTAAAGGATGGACGGCAGTAATGGAACTTACGACTTCCCAAAAGTCTGTCTTTTCCACTTTTTCCTTCTGATATGTTTAAAGTTTCTTTTTTCTTTGGTACCTTCATGGACTTTGAGCAATTTTGCATGCCATCCTTCCTTAAAGGCGGCCACAGACTGGCGTATATGCGTGTCATACATGTATGTCATACATGCTTGCGCGTTGATATTCGCTGGTGTGTGGGCAAAAAGTATCGTACATGTGCGTCGCACAAGTTTTCTGTTTAAACTTGAATTCATCAACGCGCATACATTAACGTGCATACATGTATGTCGGTGTGTGGACAAACTTCACTCGTTCTTAATATAATTGGTTAATTCAGTGTCGTGTTCTAAAATGTCCGATTTAAGAAGTTTTACAAAGAATTTATGATAGAATTCATCGAACTTTATAAAGGTGGAAAACGAAATGTAAAGATTACATGAATAGAAATAAAAATGATGCAGCCTATGAAACGAAACTTAAAAAATTACAAGAGGTTGAACCAACTGCAACAAAAAAATACCGTTAAAGCTGAAATAAATAGTATTCGTGAGAGTTTTCGACGAGAATTGAAAAAAATGGAAGAATCTAAACGATCAGGTGCAGGAACGGATGAAATATACGTGACGCATTTGTGGTGTTACGATTTATTGTTATTTTGAAAAGATCAAGAAATTCCTCGAACATCAGTCAGCAACATTGAGGATCAGGAAAGCCAGGAGAAGAGTGAACAAGAAAATAACGATGAAGGGGAAGTAAGAAAATTCAGTTATATTTTTCAATTTTATTACATTTAAAAATATTCTTGGATATAATTAATAATAATCAATGTACCATTCTTTGTTGCCATTCTACTGCATCTTCATTATTAAAGAAATTCATAAACAATTCCCTGACATGTTTTGCCTCATTGTTTTCTTACCTTCATATAGTCATTCTTTAATACTTCAAACATAGCTCTGCAGGCTTCCGGAATTATTTTGCCCAACGACTAAAGAGAAATTAGTGTAGAAAACTTCAAATCTTCGTAATTCCTCCCAGTCGCTAAGTAGCGAAGAGTGGCTGTCAAACGTTCATGAGGTTTATAGCAGGCCTCAGTATTGTGCCCTTCCCAATTACCGGGATTGCTAACTTAAGCAGCATAACATAACTGTCTTCATCCATCCTTAGATAGTTTCTCCAATCATCAGGTTCTAAGCGTAATTATTCCAGTAAATGTATATGTGTAAACTGTTGTCGCTTCAAAAGCCATTCCACTAGTACGTGTCTGATGATGTTTCCTTAATTTATTTCGCTTTTTTTTTAACATGTATGCATACGCCACTGATAACAATATGAACTCGTCTTCACCACTCATCGTGCACAATTCAACTACATGTTTGACACCCAAGAAGCCTCGTTTGGGGACAACGGCGCGCGGCATACATATTATGTCATACATGTTTGACATGCATGTATGACACACATATACGCCAGTTTGTGGCCGCCTTTAGAGATAAACCAAAGTATCTACTCTGCTAGCATGATATCAGAAAGTGTATGAACAAATGTGTATCTGTCTGATAAAGACCTACCCTTTCCAAAATTTCTCAAATAATCCTTTTCTATAATTTCCAGAAAGCATTCTACATTGAAGTCTAGTCTTTTGTATGCCAAGCTGATAATTGTAGGCTGATTAAAGCATTATTGCGGATTTCTCAATGTATACTATCCAGTTCCTTTTTTCGTTTTCTCGAACTCTTTTGTAATCTCTTCCATTCTGCCCTTTTATTTTGTTTTAATTTCACGTTCGTATATATGGTTTCATGTTTTTTTTTTGGCCACCACATTCATTGTTCTTATTTCAGGATTTTTCTCGGTATTGTTTCCATTTCCCAATTCATTTTCTGATATCTCTGTCTCATCATTTGTAGATTTCAAACCCATCTTGTCAAATACTTGATATTCTGAAAAAATTATCGGTACTTGGTCTTTTAGTTTTAATTAATGTTGTTACCATTTATTACTACAGTATTTTGTATGTGTACTTCCTGCGTATCTATATACTCTGGTTATTCTGTGACTCAAAAACATTATTTTTCCTCAATGTTTATTTATCTGCGTCTATGCCTATATGATTATAAATATCAACTGATGACTCTAAAGCCCCACTGGATAAAAGTTTATAAGTTTGGGTTGTACTTTCCTTAAATTTTCAATAGGAGCCTCTTCTTCTGAGTTAATAAATAAACTGCTGGCCATTTGCTTTCGAGCAAGGAAAATTTCGCCAAAATTCAAAACAAAATATTTTCTTAACCAGCCATGATATCCATCTCTGGTTTTTAATTGATAATAGATTTGTCCCTTAAGAACAAATTTCCAATGTTGGACTGTCAAAGTATTTCATATACAGGGTGCCAAAGAAGACAAGATTTTTGTTCCAATTTCGATAGAATGTAACTTTCATAATAATTTCTTTAGAATTTTGTCACTGTCATCCATTAAATCACTGGTCCATAGCAAAGAAAGCGGTCTGTCAAATTTTTGATATCTGCTATATTTTAAGAGATGCCGATTTTTTGTAAAACTTTGCTTTTTTCAGTTTTTTGGTAGTTAGACCACACTGTGCGTTGTATCGTGCGAACTTTATAAGTGATTATTATACCGTACGAGAAGCTTGTTTATATTCAATAAAAAAAATCCTAAATACTGTGATGTGCAGTTACTTAAAATCACTTATATGTCTATGGTTTATGAGTATTTCACAATTTTTCACGATTGTTTTGTATTGGAAAGTACTCACTCGCAAAATCAAACACATCAAACTATAGTGATATTTTATTTTAGGAGTTTTCAAAACAAGTTTAAATCTAGGAATAGTGTTGTGTTAGAAATAAATAAATAAAATGTTTCCACAAATTATAATTAAAAAAAAATTAAACTCACTGTAATACATACATGTAGATACACCAAGTATAAGTGATTATAAGTACGCCACTGCATAGCATATCACAACATTTAGGTAGGATTTTTTTTCCTGAACATAAACAAGCTTTTCGTAAGGTATAATAATAATCACTTACTACTCACTGGCTACCAAAAAGTTGAGTAAAGCATGGTTTTACATCAAAAAAATTAATATCTCATAAT
>JAEQML010067042.1:0-19441 GCA_016904865.1 Pissodes strobi
AGTAAAACAAATAACTATACTTTCAAATGTTACTTGATACTTGTTGTTCCGTTATTAAAAATTCAAGTAAGTTAGAATCAACGAATTTGCAGTACGATCCTCACGAAGTAATAACATTAAATATTTGTCCAAATACACCTATAGATACTCTAGGAAGTTTAATTTTGGACGCCAAATTTAATAATGTTATTGTTAAAAGAAATTCCATGTTATGTTCCATTAGACGGTTTGATTGGTAACAATTTTCTAAAATCTGAAAATGCGGAATTAAGTTTTGACAAATCAGAATTACAATTGAAATATCTCCCATCTCCAATAAAATTACATCATAATTTAAATGGGCAAAACTCTGAAACATATTTTGCAACCGCGTTCTGAAATAGTAATGCGAATAAATATTATCAGCAGAGATCAAGTTAAAGAAGGTTATTTTAACATTTTTTTTTTCTAGAAGAGGGTAATTTAGCAAAACCAGTTTTAAAAGTAGATGCTATACCACCATTTAACACTTTGGAAAACGCTGTTAAAGTATATTTCATTAGTATCGAGTTGGCTAAATTCAAGGAAACCGACTCATATATGTGTTCAACGCCTCCAGTCTTGAATCAAATATACCACATAGAATTTCCGTTCTAAGGGATAAATTAGGGTTCTCGCATTTTAATGACGAAGAAATCTTCAATTTCAAACCTTTTGTCATAATTTTAATTATATTTTCTATTTGCCGGGTGGCTTATACATAAACTGCAGACGCGATAGGACCTCACCATAGGGCGAGTGTAATATAAAAGTAGTTGCTTTTCATGTGTTGGGTTAGTTTTGGTTAGTTCTTGTTGGTTGCGCCTCCGGAGCGAGCTAAGGGCCAAGCATGAAGTGTTCAAATATTTGAGGATGAAACATAACGGGGATATTATATCTAACATTCATATTACAGTCGCCTTAGGGCCTATCGCGTCTGCAGTTTATGTATATGCTGCCAGGTGATAAATTAACTTACACCGATGCGATTCAATGTAAACTGCGTACCACTACAGATACCCCGATATCTTCAAAAATTTATCGTTTTCCTAAAATTCACGAAAACGGAGTTTCGAAACAAGTGAAAAAAATGTTTAAACAGGAAGTTATTAAATCATCCGTTTCACTGTATAATGCTCCATTATGGGTAGTACCGAAAAAAACAAGATGCGTCGAGTCAACGTAAAAGGCGGGTAGTCATTGATTACCGTGGCTTAAATAACGTTACAATTGGTCAAATCCAACCAATTCTAAATATTGACGAGATATTAGACCAATTAAGTCTTGCGTGATATGTTACAACATTAGATTTGGCTTCGAGTTTCCATCAGATCAAGATGGATCCCGAAGACTCGTCAAAAACAGCTTTTCCACCCCTCATGCACATTACAAATTCTTGCGTATGCCATTTGGACTAAAATGCGCTCGGCAGTTTTCAAAAACTAATGATTGCATCTTAAGCGGATTACAAGGGACCTGCCCCCTGTCAGGCAACTAACATTTTAAAAAGTCAACTTCTTAAACATAATAACGTCATAAAGCAAAGTGCCGATAAAATTATTAATTGAAAGTAAACTTAATTAAAGATATATTATTTAAACTGACTGCTTCATAACGCCCTTCTGGCAAAATTTTCTCTGCTGTTTTATTCATTTTCGAGAGGTATAATCCCCAGTGCCCACGAGACACGAATATCTAAATATTCTGATAATACTTCCTAGATGACAATCCTGTTTTTAATGAGTGTTTCTATCTATCTCCCCCAATTATTACCTATCTGAGCTACGCTACCTGAAAGAGCGCAAATGATTGCAACAACCAGTTCGATTGCGACAATATTGTTGTAGAAAATGTTTGTCAGATAAATTGTTAACTTTTCTCCACATCAAATCTATACTTCTTGAATAAGGCCACTTCGGCTCTGGCCCCAGGGTTCAAATTGCACAAATGCTAATTCAGTGACCCTAACGATGGTGAAAAACCTAAATAACTGGAAAATACTCGACGTTTCGAGAAACATATCTGCCCCAAGAACGAAAAATCTAAAAATGAAATGAATGCAATAATTTAAATAGCACTTTGTCAAGTTTTGAAATGACTTTAAGATGACAAGAATAATGTCAACGTTTAATGACTGATTTGTTAGGTTAGTGTGATATGGAAGTGATATTTGGCATTTACGATAATTGGAGCGGAATCTATATGTATCTGAGCGTTCGTTAATTTGTGTTCCATTAACCAACCGCGTTCTGTAATTCAATTGAATCTACCGATACATGTACCGCGCTCCAACTTTATGGATCTGCCATTTGTGTCGGTACATGTCAGCTTGTTTACACCTTATATTGAGTCATTATTGACATAACCTACACATTTAGCCTGCGAGCCTGTTTGTTACTTATATACTTTCGAAACTGAAAATACTTTAACTATTACATTAATTTTTAGAGAGAAATAATTTAAGATTAAACGACTTACCTGTAAGGAAGTTCAATCGTAATTATACGACTGGTCCGTTCCGTATAGAACACCATGTAGTAGCTTGCATAGCACTGACAGTACACTAAGTTGAAAGAGAGAGAAGAAACGACCCACCATATCCACGGCCCACAGAGCCCATTCATTACGCTTCATATAAAACAGGAAATCGCGTAAATGGGTGGGCAAAAATAATAATTTTAGAGGAGGGTTTGTTCTATACGGAACGGACCAGTCGTATAATCACGATTGAACTTCCTTACAGGTAAGTCGTTTAATCTTAAATTATACTTCCAGGTCCGTTCCTAATAGAACACCATGTAGTTGTTTAAAGTAATTTAGCGATTTACGTATTAATTAATTTATAGGTCTTTGGTAACGAAATTTACTTGTATATAATAAGTAGGTATGTACTTTCTTTTTTAATAACTATTGTACTTTTTAACCGAACCTCTTAAAACATGTTTAATTATGTATTGAAACAAAATAACAATAATAAGATCAGAATTGAATGTACGTATACTTATTATAATATTAAAAGCAGTAAGAACTATTCTAAATGACCGTTTAGTTTAATCCTAATACATTTCTGACAAAATCGCACGGGTCTAAAATCGGTCTATTGTAGTATTTAAAACATACTCTTAGAAACTCTTTAGATCAACCAGCTGTAACTCTGATAGTTTTAATGCTAGTACCCGCTTTAAAGACTACTGAGAGTGGATGAATGGCGGGTACTATGTGGCGTAAACCTGGGTATCAACCCCACTTCGTTTTAATGCGATCTTTATCCATCTTGATAGTGTTTGCACAGAAGCCTGTCTATGTGGTTTTTTATGTGTTTTAAAAAGATTGGATATTTGACCTCTAATGGTTTTAGTTTTTTTTTTTTTTCTATACAACATAGGAGTGTTGATGCTATACAGATTTCAGGTTTGTCTGGAAAGAAAGATAATAACATATTATGATACTATTTTAGTTGTTTTTTGTTGTTTAGTGTTGTTTTTTTTTTTTTTTTAATTCAGAATTTTAGGCGTAAACAAAGTTTGAAGTCTATGACCAGTACAAAGTTCCATTAATGTCGTTAATTTAAAACTTAAATATTCTAAAGTTAATGTATTAAAAAGAATCCTAAGTATTTTTATGCTATTGACGGATCCCAAGTTGTTTTATATTTGGGAAACACTGGCCTGAGTTTAAAAATGCCTTTTAAAAATCGATTTATAATTTTTTCTTCTTCCTTACTATTTATAATAAAATTAATAGCGGATCTATGTATTTAAAGTTGAATAGCCTGCGCCGTTCTTGTATTGTTCATTTAAAAATTGCAGATATTTATTTGTGGCGGGCTGGTATAAACAATTTTTATAAATTTTTCAAAAAATCCACCATTTTTTATATGCTGTATTATATTGTTTTACTTAAGGAGGATTCCTCTGAGATATTGTGTTGTAAACAGATTCCCTGATAACCTCGCCACCACCAAGGTAATCCTTTCCCAAGAACGGGTGGCTGCACCTGAAAGGGGAGGTTAATAAGCCTTTATTAGGGAAAACAATACAAGAGTCTTAGAGATTTGGAATCTTTTAAAAATAGGAAACCACCGTTGGTTCTCCCAAGTAGGGACTACTACCAACCCTTCTGTTCTATCTGCAAATATCTTATTCAGGATTTTTGCTACGGGCGAAACGGGGGAAGAGGCACACAGATTAATATATTTCCAGTTGATTGTAAAGGCATCTCTTCCAATGGAGCCTGGATCTCTTCCAAAAATAAAAAATACTGGGCTTGGCGTTTATTTGTGTTGCAAATAAATCGATTTCTGGAGTACAATAAAGATATAATTTTTTGAAAGGCAATATCGTCCAGACTATATTCGGTCTGTATATATTACGATCTGGACTCAAAATCTGCTTTGGTATTATTTTTTGACTCAATATAAGTAGCAAAAACCATTATTTTCTAGTTTCACACCATTGCCAAATTTCACTCGTATTGACAGATGTTTGTGTCTTACTTCACCCATGCGATTAATATATAAATTGCTTTGGTGTTGTCTACTTTTAGCAGTATTGCACAATTAGTACTATGTTTCGCAAAACATTAAAAAACCAATAAAAACCGCTAATAAATCCAAATAATAATATGGTAATTTAATTCCTCGGTATTCCAAAACGGTATGTCTTTTTCATTGTAATAAAGACCCCAACGAGTAATCGAGGCATCAGAATATGTTTCATATTCGCAATTTTCGATTTTTATATTATTTCTACTAAGCGGAATTAGGTGTAACCAATATTGTAATAATTCTTGAGCTATAATTTTATTATATATGACCAATTTCCGTTCATAATCACCACCTTTATTTTTTAGTGCAAAAATTCTTTGTCTCTCTAATATCTTGGTATATAAAACAACTATACTTGACGGCGGGACAAAATGATATTAATTGGCCTATTAATTTTGAAAAAGTTCTAGTTTTCCACGATTTTAATTTTAAAAAAGAATCAATGGACCCTAAACCCTTAAATATTTTAGGTAACGATAAATTAATAGTCTTTTCCTTACTATCAATTATAAAACCTAAATATTTACAACTTCTAGCAGGGATTAATTTACTTTTTTCATAGTTTATAATAATTCCTAGTGATTCTAAGAGGGAAATGGTAGTCATTACATTTGCTAGACACTCTTGCCTCGTGGAACCTATTAACAAGAAATCGTCCAGATATTTATTGACTTAATAAGTCCTTTTGATCTTAAATATTTTATTAAGTGATTTCATAAGAAAAGGGCTGTATTTAGACCACATGGAACACAACGAATTTTATATAAATTTTCTTCAAAAATGAATCCTAGATATTTTCTGTGTTTATTTATTGGATTAGAAAATAAGCATCTTTAAGGTCAATTGAAGCCCGGAATACATTTGGAGACGTAATATTTTAAACAGATCTGTAGTTTTCTAATTTAAAATACCTAGATTTATTTCAGGTTTTTAGATTTAATATAAACCTTATGGCTAGGCTTTGAGACCAGAAAAAATACGATCAGATAAATTGCCCCTTTTTTGATTCACCTTTTTATAAGGCATTTATTGTTAACAAATTAATGTTGAATACTTTCTATTACCATACTAATTTCTTTGTTAGTAAACAGTTCTGGTTTTGGAAACTTCCTTTGCATGAGAATACGATTGAACGGTATAGTCTGTCCTCGTACACATTGTAAGATAAATGGATCATTAGTTAGGTTTTCCGACTTCCCAGACAATTTTCCTTCTAGCATATCTCCCATTTACCTTTAGTGATTGCGGATATTCTTGTGCCCCCCTCCATGATTTTTCGTGTTCTTGTAACCCTGGCCTTTCTTGAACCGACTTTTGGTGGAAGGACGCCTCCAGTTTAATCACTTCTTTTTAATAACAGTAGCTAATTTAATTTTTCAACGAAGTCGTTTCCAAATAACACGCTATCTGAGCGACATTCTCTTGCGATTTTTTGCATAGATGTGTTTAATATTGGGTGTATCTCGTGATTGCGATGCTGGGTTATTAACAAATGTGCTTATGTAATTAATTTTACGGAATCTATCAGGCCGAGCAAAATATCGTCTTTAATTTTGAACAGGTCATTATCCAATAATTTATTTAATGCTGTGCCCGTAGCTGACGAACCTAGGCTCATTTATATTATTTTAAGTTTATGTCATTAAGAAAATAATGTGTATCGATAATAACATACCGAGCGGTTGAAATTTGATATGTTTTTATGTTTACCCTAAAAGGCCCAGGCCAGACGCAATATGGGCTTTAAAGACAGATTTATTGATAAGGTCTGCTTTGCCTTTGTGTGAACTTTTAAGTTACGCATGAAGGATTTTGCCTAAAAAATCTTATACATATTTTGAAATATAATGTAATTTATTGACAAAATCTACGGTATTACTGAGAATTCAATAACCGTCCATAGGAAATAATTCATGCATAGGGGGTGATTTAACCCCGCCAATAATTAGCATAATGCATTTTTTGAGGCTATTTATTTTAGGCCGGCAGTCTTTTTGGGTTTGAGGGATGATTAAATCTCTCTATATTATATTATCGGCTGTATGGAAATAGTGTAACAATTTTAACTTTTGTATAGGGGTGATTTAACCCGTATATCTAGTGTTGGAAGTTGATTAAAACTTCCGATATAAATGGTTGTACATATGGGTAGGAATGATTTAACCCCAATTTCTAGTATTCGAAGCTGATTAAAGCTTCATATAAGAATGGTTGCTTATAGGTAAGGGTGATTTAACCTCTTATCTTGCCTGTTGTATGAAAACAGTGTAACCATTTTAATACTTTTGTATACGGGTGATTTAACCCGTATTTCTAGAATTGGAAGCTGATTAAAACTTCTCAGTATTATCTTGTCTGTTGGTTGAAAACAGTGTAACCATTTTAAAACTTTTATATAGGGGTGATTTAACCCCTATTTCTAGTATTGGAAGCTGATTAAAACTTTTTATTTTTATCGTGTCTGTTGTATGAAAACAGTGTAACCATTTTAAAACTTTTATATAGGGGTGATTTAACCCGTATTTCTAGTATTGGAAGCTGATTAAAAGTTCCCATATAAATGGTTGTATATCTAGGTTGGGATGATTTTACCCCTATCTCTGGTATTGGAAGGTGATTAAAGTTTCCTACATAAATAGTTTCTTATTATGTAAGGGTGATTTAACCCACATTTCTAGTATTAAATGCTGAGTAAACTACTCCTTATATATATATAGGCAATTCAATTAAGAACAAAAAAACAAAATGTACCAGGTATTTTACATACTTGACGAACTAGAAGAACTTGAAGAAAACACTTCTAACAATTTTTCTAACTTCTTTTTGATCTCTCTTTTGGAACTTTTCACTTTTAAAATATTCACTACATAATATGCACTGCACTGTCGGACACTAAAAAGCGTAATGAATGGGCCCGCTCTGTGGGCCGTGGATATGGTGGGTCGGTTCTTCTCTCTCTTTCAACTTAGTGTACTGTCAGTGCTATGCAAGCTACTACATGGTGTTCTATTAGGAACGGACCAGGAAGTATAATTAAAATACTTTCAACATCATAACGAAAAGCAACAATTTGAATAGACGCACATAATATTTTTCAGTAGACACACATAATGCCTTCAGTTTCCGAATCACTACTATAGTTTGTAAACCGAGCGTTGATCGTTACGTTATACCTTGTCTTTCTCTCTCATACCACCGTCAATCGGGGGTGACAGAAATTTGACGTCACGGACGTACGTTGAGCTGCGCATGCTAGGATATCAGATGAATTTGATGAAATTCCTCATCTGTCAAAGTGTCAAATATATATTTATTTACGTATTTTTCTGTTTTTATTTGTGATTGTTATCGCAGTTGAAAATGCCTGGACATCGGTACACTGAAAATGAGCAAGTCCTCATTTTAAAACTAATAGACTGCGAAAAAGCAGCAGGAAAAACGCTTTTACCCATGAGTGCAGTATATACCTAATGTAAGTTGATACAAAAGTGCAGTTTTTACAATATATAATGAGTAGGATTATTATTTGTTGTAGAGAGTTTCTGATGCTTTAGGAATATCGTCAGCCACTGTGCAAAGAATGCATTGAAAAGCAGTCTAGAAACTTGTTGACTTTAAAACCAAGGCAAAAGTTGCTATTATTTCCTCTTATGGAGAGCCTCTTCACAAAGTTCATGGCCATACTACAAGGAGATCATGTATGAGAAAGGTAATCTGCATTTAATTTTTCATTATTTGAAATAATTTATTCATTATTTCGGTTTTATTGTAGGCGAACATTGCAAACGAATCTGATGAATATTGACATAGTGCAGATATCTACTGATCTGCTAATATAATCCTATTGAGATGGTATGGTCAGAATGTAAGTGTTACTACGAGGCTTGTATCAGTTCGCTACATGCTGTCACAAGCGAAGTTGTTTTAAATTTGTGGAATGAAGCACTTCAAAAGGTAAGAATCTGGTCCAACTTTTAGATATTGCTATTTTATAAGAGAATCTGTTTTAGATTACACCAAAAAAATGGAGAAATTATGTTCATCACACAAATGCTATAATACAATTAGCGAGGCCTGGTAAAAGGAGAGATGCTTTGTATATATCACCGGTCATTATCGACCTCAACTCTTGTCACTCGGATGATGATGATGGGTATTATTTTAGCGATGAGCAGGAAACAGCGTGCTCATAAGCACAGATGATACTATGACCCTTTCGTAAAACATGATACAAGAACCTTAATTACAACATCTCTTTCCATCGATTGTGTGGTATGGTTTTTTATAATGAGTGAATTATTACTACTTATTATTCGTTCTTTGGAAATAAATTAGCATTGTTTTCGTTTGCTCTCATACTTGTTTTATTTTATGGTGTCAATCTACTCTACTTTGTTTAAGTTACTTTAGTTAGTTTTGGTTATAACTGAAGTACAACAAACTCAAATACAATATTATGCTATACCGTCGCCCATTTAATATATTTTATAGGAGATGTCCTATGTTAAAAATAGCATAAATATTATTAAAAACCCAAAATAACCCAAACTAAGGCCGTAATGGCGATATTTACAGCTAATAAGCAAAACTTGTACAAAAATTAAATAAACTTTTCCGAATCTAAGCGTTTGAACCATTGCATAACAGAAATAAATTATAAACAAAACTTACTTACCTACATGTACAAAACTAAAGAAGGTCTTTCAGTTTTATTAACTACAGAAACTGCTATAATGTGAAATGATTAATTAAATGATAAGACAACAAAAACCGTAGCTAACCGAAGAATAAAATTGCATTTAGAGTCAAATTTAAATATATGCCAAAGTTTACTGCAATGGTAAATTTATCCTTTTATTAAATTTGTTTACTGCACTTTACAGATGCTTACAAGTTCACAATCGTATGACAAATAAAAATTAATTGTTAAAGAAAACGTCCAAATCACGTTTCAGTTGCATCTCTGATATTAAAAATGTTTTTGCGATTTTTTATACACTATTCTCACGGCCAAGTTTGTTTCACAGTACATTGCTTTTGAATTGAGTTGAATGTTTCTTCAATCAACCACATATCACATGCATAATTACATAACTTTTCTCGAAGCACTTATTATTCGAAATTTCGCAGGTTTTAGATATGTTTTCATTCACACAAGATAACAGGACCCCTGTATATCTAAGAATTTCTGCTGGACTTTTACTAGAACACTAGTTCTAGTGTTTGTATTGTGTTGTTAATTTAAGTTCCTATTGCAAACCTCACAAGACTTTTTTTCTTCACCTAAAACAAAGTAGACGGCATAAAATTAAAATGTTCATATTGGAGATCCAAATATTATCTTACCAGAGTGAAAAAAGACATGTTTATCGGTTAGTTTCTTTAAATTAAATCTGTGAATCACGAGTTCATGAGCATGACATGTTTGTTATTGTTTTGGTTTTGAATTCAGCCTCCTATCTAACCTCACCTTCGAGATCGACAATAGCCGTCTATTTTACAGACACGAAATGGATCATGCGCGAAGGGTAAGTTATGCTCCTTTCAAGACTCTTGTGAATCAATTCAGGACATGCTTCAAAACTGATCTGACGTCAGGATTTATGACGTAACGATCAACGCTCGGTTTACAGACTATATCTAATATTTGACTGGGATAGCTAGACGTTTATTATTCTTCATTATAATCAATTTTTATTTAGGTTATTCGCGATCCGCACCGTTTCGTTCCACAATTACAATTTACCGGAACGTATCGACGTTAATCAGCTAATTACCGCTGTATACCTACTGGTAGATACCGCTACAATTATCGTAAATGCCCAACAAGTAAATAATAGCTGCGTTTTTGAGGTGCTATATATTTATAATTAAGTATTATCTTTTTGGGAGAATTCGTTGACAAGACTATAATTAGTAAAAAGTGTATGATCGAATGAAAACAATTTGTACAATTAAAATTTTAGTGCAGATAAAGAATGTCTAAATAATATTGCGATCAATTATAACTATTCTGTTGATTCTAATCAAAACATTTTTATAGAATTTGTACAGTGTCCTATTTTCGGGGTATCTCACTTACGAGTAAAGATAGAGAGTTGCGGTTCTCGCTATACTGCTACTTTTTTGTGAAAAGAATGATGGTATGCCCAACATTTTCATAGCCCGCTTCGTTTCGTAGATACTGGGCGAAATTGAAGATATTGCATTTTAGGACCTCCCTCGTGTTATTTTTTAACATATCAGCAAGCTAATAACTTACTCTTATGGAGTTTTTTTATGTAGAATCCAGTGGCGTGGTCAGATTTTTGCTGAGAGCTATCAATTTTTAGCTATAAATCAAACTTGTATTTTTTTTTAATAGAACACCCTGTATATTTTCCTTTCGATTGATTGGAAATTTTAGAAGCTTTATAAAAATATATAATACATGATATGTGTTTTAAAGAATAAGCCTAAAATTCATAATTCCACAAAATGTGTATCTATACGACACTCTTGATGAGTATAGTATAAGCATTGTCTTTTAAACAACGCAACGGTATAAGTATTAGTAGGCAGAGATTATTAGAACAATGCAATGGTCATTTTTTATTGGCAAGACCGGTCAGTTACAAAATTTATATTTTCTGTGCAATATTGTATTTTTTACGATGACTGAAAACAAAAATTATCAATATTTTGAAAAATATGACATGTTAGTTTACAGAGCAATAAAAACTCCCGTGGAGCTTCTCAGCTATATTTCAATAGGTTTGTTTGAATATTTATTTACCTTTTGACTTATTTGGGTTAATTTTTTTTAGTATCATTTTAAATTTTAGATACCCGAAACAAGGCAACCTGATCTTTTAACGTTTTCAGGAATAAAGGAAAAATTAGTAGAATAAGGAACGTTGCCTCCGTCCCTACCGTGATTTTCCTTATTATACGTTTTTGGTAGGGGCCGGATATGTCATATTTTTCAAAATACTAATAATTTTCATTTACAGGAATCGTAAAAAATATAATATTACACAGAAAATATAAATTTTGTAAGTGACAGGTCTTGCCAATAAAAAATGATCATTCCATTGCTCTAATAATATCTGCCTACTAATACGTATACCGTTGTTTAAAAGATAATGCTTATACTGTACTCATCAAGTGTCGTATAGAAATACGTATTGTAAAATTATGAATTTAAGGCTTATTATTTAAAATACATGTCGCTCATTTGCTGCAAGAACGTCATAACTCAAAAAATTCAGTTTTTGAGTTATTGGCACATTAAAGATCATAAACAGAAGCCCTCTTATCTAGTATAGCGTCACATCTGAGCTTTCCATAATTGCCGCTAGATGTTGCATAAGTCGGTACCAAGGATTTGCTTCTCATCTCTATGCTAATTTCAATATCGTCATATTTCAGTTGCCCAGTAACAGTTGTAATGAAAGTGTCGCTCAAATTTCTAATACAGTGTCTTATTTCATGTTGTGACTATATTGTAGCAAAGGTAAGTAAAATATTATAGATTATTTTTTTAATGAATAACGTAGTATTTGTATTTGTGACGTTATATATGAAAAAGCAAGTGATGGTGGCTAACGTATTAATCCATTATAGGACGTTCTTGCAGAAAAATATTTTATTTGCTAGTGTACTATATCGTATTAAGACTCTATTGCAAATAAAAGCGTTCTATATATGATCTTTGTTTTTTGAAGTATACTACAATATGACTCTGTAATTCAAAAAATTTATGCAAATCTGAGATTTTATTATGAATCATTTTGACTTACGTCTGTATTGCTGTTATAAGTATCCAAAATATTTTTAATGTAGTATCATGCGTAACACATTTTTTTTTTTCTTATGAGGGATTAAGTATGTTGCATTGCGTGATTATTTAGATCTGTAATTAAGCGTATCTATATACAGGGTCTGTCAACAAGGCACATGCTAAGATAGCCCCTAAACGGGAAGAGATACAAAAAAAGCTCTTTAGCAAAGTTGAAAAGTTGACAAAAATCTACAAACCAGAAATAATTTTACACATACAGGATGAATCATAAAAAGATATAATAAAATTGTTTTTGCTTTATAGATTTTTGTACCTCTGTACACTTGTTTTTTTTTTCTATTTTTCCGTAAAATTATTAGAATCTCGTGGTACAGTTTTATTTTTTGGCTAAGTCTAAATAAAATACCTAAAAATCAAGATCTCGCGTATTTTTGAAATTAGTTCGCAGACTTATTTATAATAATAAAACTTTAAGGTTCCGCATTTAACATTCGCCTACTGATGCTTTGTTTCTAAATATAATTTGTAACTCTATTACCTATCATTTAGATACACCATGAGCAGTAGAGCAAGTAAAATTTTGCAAATGGTCGTCAAGAAAGCAGAAGAAACTGTAACAGCAAATACGACAGCCCATTCGGAAGGTTTCCGATCAGACTTTACATCTATGGAACAGACGCTTGAAGAATGTGGTATGATAAAACTATAAATTTTTTAAATTTGTATCTAAAAAAAAATTGTTTTTAGAAAATGTGACCATTACCCCCGAGCTAACTCCACATACAGAAGCAAAAAAAGATACAAGCTCAGCAAATTCGACAGCCCATTCGGAAGGTTCCCGATCAGACTTTACATTTATGGAACAGACGCTTGAAGAATGTGGTATGTTAAAATTATATATATATTTTTTAAATTTTTATCCAAAAAAAATTTGTTTTTAGAAAATGTGACCTTTACCCCCGAGCTAACTCCACATACTGATGCAAAAAAAGATACAAGCTCAGGTTCAAGCTCTTCTTCATCTAGTTCCTCTAGTTCTGGATCTTCTACGACAGATTCATCTTCAGAAGATAATGATGATTTATTGTATGATACTTCGTATGTTCCTGATCGAACCAACAGTGAAAGTGACAGTGAAAATGATTTAGAAGAATTGAATCAGCATGATCTCAATGTGCCTGCGAGTGCGAATATCAATCCTGGTACAAACAATTCAACATCCACTTTGGACAGTCCGCCTAAAAAGGGAAGAAAGAGAAAAAGAAATGAAAATACCTGGAACAGAAGTGTAAACAAAAAACTTAGAAACATTGGAAAAGAATATCGAATGCACAACATTGAGAACAAAATTCGGAACGACAGAAATATGAAACCTCCTTGCACAGAAAAGTGCAAATTAAAATGTTTCTCTAAATTTACAGACGACGAACGGATGCAAATTTTTCGATCATATTGGGAACTGGGGCTTTTACAAAAGCAGCGGCAGTTTATTGCAAATTGCATGGAACCTATTCAGCCAAAATATCAGTACGTACGTATTGGTGGCACAAGAAAAAAAAGGGAAAATAATAATGCTTTTTATTTTCGCCATAATGATGCGAAAGTACGAGTCTGCAAATTATTTTTCAGAAATACTCTAGATATTAATGATCGTAATATCCGTACTGTCCAAGAAAAGCGAAATAAAGTGGCAAATATTTTACTAGAAGAAGATAACCGAGGAAAGCATGGGAAACAAAAAAAAATAGATGCAGCTTTAAAAGAAGGTGTTAGAAATTTTATACAGAAAATACCTAAAATAGAAAGCCACTATGCTCGTGCCAATACGTCTAAAGTGTTTATTGATGGAAGTAAATCTATCGCTGATCTGCATAAGGACTACATAAATGATTGTAAAGAAAAAAAATTACGCTTTGTTAACTACATCATGTTTTATAGAATATTTACGGAGGATTTTAATATTTCTTTTTTTACACCGAAAAAAGATTTATGCGAAACCTGCGCCTCATATGACAATGCCGAAGGTGATGAGAAAAAAAAGTTGAAGGAATATTACGATCGGCATCTTATTGAGAAAGAATTGTCAAGAGGTGAAAAGAAAATTGATAAAGACGAAACAGATGCTCTAGTAGCGGTGTATGATTTACAAGCCGTTAGGCAAATACCGAAGGGTGATGTATCGGTATTTTACTACAAATCGAAATTAAACGTGTTTAATTTCACTATATACAATCTGAAAAACAATGATTGCGACTGTTTTGTGTGGGACGAATCGCATGGACATAGAGGTATAAATGAATTGGGTACGTGCATTCTACAATACTTAACGACAAAAGCCTCAGTTGGTAACCAAGAAGTAATTTTCTATTCGGACAACTGCGCTGGTCAACAGAAAAATAAATTTATGGTGGCACTATACTTTTATGCAATAAGACATCTCAATATTAGAAGCATTACTCATAAATATTTAATTAAGGGGCATACACAAAATGAGGGCGATTCCGCACACTCACTGATTGAGCGCCAGGTAAAACGACAATTAAAAGGTGGTCCGATGTACACGCCGGAATCTTTTGTGTCTGCCATTCGTACCGCTAAAAAAACAGGTCAATCATTTAAGGTTACGGAACTCAGCTTCGAAGATTTTTATGACATCAAAGCGTTAGCAACCGAAATAGGACCGTTAAATATGTCGCAAGTAAAAATATCGGAAGTTAAAGTTCTTCGTTTAGAACGAGATTCGCCAGCTTCTCTTTTTTTCAAGAAGTCATACGATGAAAACTTTCAAGAAGTTACTGTAATTCGCAGCAAGAAAAATAATAGTAATGCTATTACATTAACGAGAGCATTCCATTCAAGACCCAAAATTGCGGACAACAAAAGGCAAGATCTTCTTGAATTGGTGCAAAAGAACCACATTCCTAAGTTTTATAACTCGTTCTACCAGAATTTATAAATATTTTTTTAAAGGTATTTTGATACAGTTAAAATTTTAAGTTTTTTATATTACTTTTTCGAGTTTTTTATACTTGTCCTTAAATTTATTTTACGAGGATTTGCATTTTTAAACACATAATATCTTATTTAGTTTTTGTATTTTAATTTCAAGTGAAAAATTAAACTTTTAGATGATATTTGTAAGTTGTTTTATTTTAATTCATTAAAATATAACTTAATCATAAAAAAATTATAATACGAAAATACTTTTTGTTTAAAACAATAACGTCACATTTTACTTATGACACATGAATAGACAAATTTTATCAGTAATAAAGACATATCTACAAAATAGGGGCTCTAGGGGCTTGAAAAATTAATATTTTTTTATGTATTGTACTTTTCTATCATTAATAATTGTCACTCGATTAAGTCACGCTAAATCGGTATTCGAATTCAAAATTGTTGTAACATTATTATGTTTTATTACTCTCCTGTAAAAACAACATTTTTTAGTTATGACGTTCTTGCAGCAAATGAGCGATGTGTATTATATATTTTTGTAAAACCTATAAAATTTCCAATCAAACGAATGCAAAATATACAGCGTGTTCCATTAAAAAAATTCAACTTTGATTAATAGCTAAAAATTGACAGCTCATAGCAAAAATCTGACGCTCCTGGATTCTAAGTAAAAGTGTATAAGAGCAAGTTTTTAGTTTTTCAATATGTTAAAGGATAACGGAGATACGAGGGGAGTCCCAAAATGCATTATTTTCAATTTCGCCTTGTATTTTAGAAACGAAGCGGGCTATGAAAGTTTTGTTTATACCATCGTTCTTTTCACAAAAAGTAACACATTATTACAAAAACCGCAACTCTCTATCTTTACTCGTAAGTGAGATACCCCGTAATATCATCGAAAATGGGTCACCCTGTACAACCACAAATTACACAAAATCAAAATACACCTCTTACGAACTTCATTATTCCTTATAATACTGGTTTATTAAACAATATTAAATGAATAGGTAACAGATTTAATTCGTACTATTTAAAAAAAAGAAATCACCCTTAGATCTAAACTGACAAAAAGAAAACAAGGCAATGAAAATGAAGATACAAAAAAATTTATTCTATAAAATTTGACTTGTAAAAATTTGTATGTCCGTGAAACCTGCAAAAAAACATCAAACCCACATAAAAATATGCAATTTCACAAATTACATATTTTGTCAACATGTTTTTGATAACAATCACAGAATATAATGTATTTTGGCAAACTAAACTATCAAAAAAAAAAACACGTAAAATTAAAAAAGTGCTTTAATATTATTAAATAAATATGAATGTGTTGCTTTAGTGACTGTCAATTTCAATAACACCGGTTGCCTTTGCTAAAAACTGAAGCTGATAAAAAAACACTTAAAAATTAACTAAATTTGTATACAAAAATAATTGAATTCTTTCGAAAAAAACATCACTTAATTATAAATATATAGCACCTCAAAAATGCAGCAATTATTTATCTAATAACACCTCCATATCACATATCACACTAACAAACCAGCAATTAAACGCTACGACGGCTACGACCTTATTCTTGTCATATTATCAAAGTAATTTCAAAACTTGACAGACTACACGATCTTTTTACTGTTTAAATTGCATTTACTAACCATTTTATTTTCAGATTTTTCCTTCTTGACAACAGCGCAGATTTGTTCCTCGAAACGCGGAGCATTCTCCAGGGTAACAATTTGTCTTTCAAACATCATTAAGCCATATAAAAAATATGCTCTTATGCAAATTCTAACAAAAATTTCCATGTTAGTAAACGAAAAACTAAACCAAACTTTTGATCTTTTAAGATCCCTTTAGGTAAATACAAGATATTTAACGAAATAAATAGGCAAAAATGAGATTTAGTAAATGCGGTTGGAAAAACAAATAAATGGCTTTTCGGTACATTACACGCAGATGACGAACAAAAATATGAGCAATACATAAAGTTCTTTAGTAATGATTAACAAAAATGCAAAGTGAAATCGAACTTTTGATATCAATATTATTTAATGTAATACAAGCTTACGAAAATATATTTTAATCATAGAAAGTAACCAAATAACTAATTCAAACTATTGAAAAAATAATCAAATCTATAGGCACCAAGGTAATAGATATGTTTAGGAAAAGCCCTTTATTTGTCTGTAATTTAAGACATCTATAAATACTTAAAGTAAAGTCCATACTCGTTAATGTGCAATCGACTATTAGCTTCGCAAAATTAAATTCGTACCAAACGAATTCCAACTTAGTGGGATAATTAACTAAATTCTTTTAGAAAACCTTGTTCAGTTTTCCAAAATGATTTAATATTACAACATAATGATTCCTGGGGTATAAATGGTGAACAAGAATGCAATTTTCGCATTAAGCATGCCAATTATAAATCACACCTAATTCGAATTGTATAAAATATATTCATGTCCCATCCTTAACCAAACAATAATCATTTCATTTCTAAACCCTACCTATTAGTCACAAATGAAGAATATTATTTAACGTCCGAAGAATCATCTTTATTGGTACCAGAGATGTTCTCTCAAAAGAAAACACATGCAGCGCAGAAATTCTAGGAACAAATAAGAACACATACCCAGCGATCAACATACAGTATTCGACTACAAGCACACACCCCTGAATGATAATAAATTACTAATCTTCCCTGCAAATCTAACTTTAATAAAAAACAGTTGTCAAAGACCAAGAAGAACTACTTCAATATGAAAACTAACACTTATAGTTCTGTATGATTGTCCCATAGCAATAGAAGAACAATGATTCGCAAAAACAAAATCCTCTTCTATTTTATAGTCTAGAAATACCAAAGTTGTAACTTCAAGAGAACTCAAATGAATCTGTGCAATTCCAGCTATAGACTGTAAAACATAAAGATTTTCTTGAGACCAACAAATGTCATTTCAATAGAGTTACTCGCGACAAAGAATCCTTACATCACCCACTGGATCTCAACACTTCTTATTGTTATAATTATATTAATGATCGTAGTGTTCGGAAGCATCATATGGCTCAACGACAAGTCCATATGAAATTTAAAAAATCCGAAAATGACAGAACTTAGGAAAATTCAAGCGTCAACCTCTCTTTTTCAAAGTTAAGGAGGGAGGAGTTATCTAGTTAGAATTAGATTAGACTCTTAATTGTTTATCTTTCCTTTTATATAAATAGGCCACACTTAGCTAAGGCTAAGCTTAGGCCACCTTTTTTCTTTGTACTTCATGTAGTTAAGACCGTCGCGTCCTAATTTTCAAACTAGTATAATTTTAAAAGTAATTGTAATTTGTTATTTTGGAAATAAACCTTTTTTATAAATTATAAGTTTCCAAGTTATATAACTCGTTTTTTCGCGAGTCGACGTATTCTAGAGATATTTTCAATGTTCATGTCTTTCAAAATAATTCGTTTGTTTGAAAGAATGATCAGGATTTCTATCTGAAGCAAAAATGGAAATATAAAACGCGTTTAGTGGCCAACAGAGTTTATCCCTTCGATAGATATCTAGATTTTTGCCCTAGATGTGTGTATGAACATAAAGCATGTCGATTTAAAACGCGTCAATAGACTACATATACAACACGAACTTGTAATCCATTTAAACCGATCCGATAGAACCGGATTTCAATAAAACCCGTATTTATCTCCTTTTGATCAATTCCGATTCAAGAATTCGGTTCCGATCCAATAAAATGAACCAAAGAATAGAGTATCTAAACCAGGAAGAATTTTTCATCATTTTCTTTATTGTGTTTTTTTTTGCTTCTATTTCCATTTGATATGTCAAAAATAAAAGAATAGGTTTATTTCACAATATTTGTGAAACTTTTAAACAACTAAAATACCAAGCAAACAGGCAAATAGCTGTTAAAGTTAAGTGTCATTTCAATTCCATTTTTAAATTCGTCTTTATCGCTAACTAAGCATTTTTAGATGGCATTCAGCCAATTAAATCCTGAAATATGTTGGGGTTTGGAACCTTCGGCAACATGCACTAAAACGGAGTTTTATCCACAATACCGAAACAGAATTATTGCACTCGACGCGCGTTTCGCTAACCATGTTAGCATCATCAGGAG
>JAEQML010067043.1:0-19439 GCA_016904865.1 Pissodes strobi
ACTTTGTGCCTTTGAGGAAAATGATGCTTGGGAACTGATGGACGCTCCTAGTGATAAGACTAGGACATTATAAGTGGTTATTAAAAAAAAAGATTGACAGTGTTAGATATAGAGTGTTTTATACAAAACCAAGGTATTGCTTATCATAAAATTTTCTCCAGTAGTTCGTTTTTCAACTTTAAGGTTGTTATTGTCTTTATCTGACAAGTTACGATTTGATACTTCACATCTAGACGTCAAGACAGCGTTCCTATATGGAACTCTTAAAAAATGTTTATATGGCGTTGCCTGAAGGCTGATGGTAATAAAGTTTTAAAATTTATAAGAGCAATATATGGCCTGAAACAAGCCAGTCGAAGTTGGTATGAAAGAGTTGATGTCTTGCTGGGTAATTTAAATTATCAAAGGTCAAAATTAGAGCTGTGTCTATTTACTAAAACAAATGGCAGTTCCATGACAATAATAATTGCGTTATATGTTGATGATTTTTAATTTTTTTTTCTAACGATTGTCATAAAACTAAAATTTCAAAAAGTTCTTTGGGAAACGAGTTTAAAATAAAAGATGTCGGTGAAATAAAGCAGTGTCTTGGCATGCGAGTTGGAATAGATAAGAAAAATAATGTAGTTATTTTAGTTCAACAGCGGTATATTAATCAAGTTTTAAAAACGATCGATATGTTTAATTGAAAGGCTATCAGCACTTCTATGGGACAGAATGATAATTTAGGAACGATACTGATTCTAAAATTTACGTTCCATATCAGAAACTCATTAGTAGTTTAATGTACTTAGCTGTATTAACTAGGCCCGATATTGCTTATTCTGTAAGTTATTTATGCCAATTTAATAACTGTTACAATGAAAGCCATTGGAAACAAGCCAAGCATATTTTAAGCTGTTTACAAGCAACTAACAGCTTTGGGTTAAAATTTGTTAAATAATATGGAGTTAGAAGGGTTTGTAGATGCTGATTGGGCTGGTGATACAAATGATCGCAAATCGTATACTGGTTTTGGTTTTAAACTTTCTAGTTCCGCTATTTCTTGGGAAAGTAGAAAACCAAAACCAGTAGCCTTATTCAGCACAGAAGATGAAGCTTCTAAGGAAGCAATTAATTTAAGGTATTTGCTGAATAAGTTATTTGGTAATGTCAATTGCATAACTCTCTTCTACGACAGTCAGAGCGCACAGAAGCTGTGGGCAAATCCTATTCAGCATAAAAGATCAAAACACATTGATGTTCGACATAATTTCGTTAGAGATTCAATAGCTCAAAATTTGATAAATTTAAAGTATTTGCAAATAACCGAAATGCCGGCTAATGTTTTAACTAAGAGTTTGTGTTCTGTGAAACATTATAGTTTCTAGAGAAATTGGGTATCGTAAATGTATTTTTAATAGATATCTTCCCAAATATTGTTCGTTTAAATGTGTGTTTTATAGTTATTACCTTTTGTGCTAGTGGAAGTGTTAAAATAAGCCCAACATGTAATAACATCTGGTTTCTCTTTAAACAGGGATATACCTGTGAAGGGTATTTTACCACTTGAGGATGCTTTTGCTTTCTGCCTTTTTAAGCTTCTAAATAAAGTCTGTACTGATTATAATAGCGACTTTTAAATTAACATTATTTCAGTTGTTATATTACATATTTTTAAGCACTAGTTGCATGACTGCGTGTTCAATATTAACTTTATTCTTTTTGTTTCATTTTCGCAATTTGAAGAAAGCGATGTCCACTTTGGTACGCCATTTCTCCAAATCATAAAAATGAAGTTATGCAATTTTTAGATAACACCCGCTCGTGCAAAAGTATCGGTAATTCTGATGCACGTGTATTAGATACGATATTATATTTGCAATACCCTTTTGTTACATTGAAGTTATCACCATTCCAAAACAGATACACATATTAAAAATAACTTGAACCATCTAAGTAAATAAAAATTATCTCGTGATAACAGATGGCGATAATAGTAAGAAATATTTCAGATATTAAAAGTTAAGTAGGTTGAAAATTAATATTACTCATTTGAATTATTATCTTTTTAAAGCACTTAGTATACTAGGGAATGGAATTTTTGAAATTTGAACCCTTCTAGATTTTAGTCGAATATCTGAATTATTCCATAATCTAATATTTATGATTTAAACAGTCAACACTATTCGACTAACCTAAGTATTCAAGCAGTTTATGACCTATTTACTCTTTCGACTATTTGAATATCTTCTTATTCAAATGTCTCTGATTGGTAAATAACCTATATAAAAAAATATTTAAAAATGTATATAGATCAAATTCCACTTTAATACTTTAAATAGTATTAAATTATCTAAAACAAATATTTCAGTTTAAATAGAAACAAAATCACAAATGATATATTTTATACGTATTTAATTAGTTATTCGTTATTAAATGTTTTGGTCGGTAAAAATGCAGTAGACAATGAGACATTTAAGGTTACTTCGCAAAAATTAGAAACATTTTGAAGATTTTTTTTTGGGAAATAGCAGAAATAAAGAGCAAGTTGCTAATAAAAAAGCTAAATAAGGATTTTTTTTATTTTGTAATTACTGAAATATTACATCTGAAATCCCAAAATTTCCTTCTGATACCTTTTAAAAATCATTATGTAACCATATGCTGAGCGTACGGTCTTAAGAAATAAAAAGTGGTAGGTTGTTTTCTGTGCAAAATGTGTATTAACCCATTACTCCATAAAGTTAACAGCGTCTCTGATTTGAGATATTTGTTGTAGGTTTCTTCTTAAGTGGTTTAGTTTTAAGAAAAAAATAGTAATTAATACAGCATTAATTTTCTTTTTTAATTAAGACAAAAATAGAAATACATAAAATATATACGCTGGTATAATATATGTAATCCATATACTATATAAACAGTAATATGCTTATGTAGAGTGATAATTTTTAAAGCAGATCTTAGGATAAAGCCCGACGATGCACTTTTCACAAATAAATATAATTCACATTTTCGCTGCAGGAGCCTCATCTTCTTTCAGTGTCATTATAGACAATCAGATGGTTGTGGCCATCAAATATTACTTGGCTGGGCTTCATATTAAGTTTTTCTCCAAATGAAGGTGTTCGATGACTATTTAGTAAGTCCAAGGCGATTTATCTTCTAAAATCAAGAAGTCTACTTTTCTCATCAAAAGCCAAGCGTTTGAAACCGAAACATCAACCAGCTACCAGCACTACTTCTTTTGACATATTCTAGTCCTATAGGATGAAACAGCCTGATCCATGTTATCGACACCACCCATGCCCTTATTGTGATTTGATACTGGTTTAGGCTGTGGAACTGTAATCGTTTTATTTTGCATCCCTTGTATAGCTCGTACATGTTCCTCTGTCTAAGGTATCGTAATTTGTTACGCACATTGCTGTCCTTCCATTTCATATGAGCTACAGTATCTCCTGCATCTGGAGGACATTTGGCGGCTCTTGATTTCTGTATTGTAGCTGTAACCCATCTCTGCTACAATAAACCAACTGAAGAGAGGTAATTGTCGAAAAAGAGCTTGGAACCTTTCAGTGGAGGACTATTTCATTGCTTTATTAGGAAAACAACGGTATCGCCACCAATGCGAAATACTTTTTCTTTTTTTCCGGTGTATAGTTCAAACCTCAGGACACAAACATGGTGCAAAGTGCCCAATAATTCCTAAAGCCAAAACGAATAGGTTTGCACTCTATTGACAGATTGAAAGATTTTGTTCTAATCCTTATTGCTTTTGAAAAACAGCGTTTAGGCGGTCTAGAAGAGGTCTTAATTTATATAAGCAATCGCGTTCAGTTTCGTTTCTCATTATTTACTACAGATTTCCAAGAACAGATGCGACTCCTTTAATGTTTTCCTATACTGCGTTGCGTGACCTTGGCCGCTTGCGACGTCCCATTCGAACTCCGAGCGGTAAGCTTAAAAAAGTTTGTCGCACCAGCTACATAGTTTAACCGGCTGCAAAATGTGATTAAGATGTTTTGCCTCATTGGTTTTGATTTGTATAAAACGATTCTAAATATAAATATGAATATGAAAATAGATTGCCTATTTTGGAGTCTATTAAAGCATGCGAATAACGTATATGCCGATATTTAAATGTTTCAAAAACATATCTGTATCTTTTACATCAATGACTACTGCGTCAATATGTCGATATTTAAATATTTCAAATCATATCTGCAACTATTACGTTAACGACTACTACGACAATACCTAGTCATTTGTTCAAAATGAAATCAGTGAGACCATTTCTTTCAGCTTTTACATTAAAGGGTGTGAAAACGAAAGTCACTTTTAGCCATATAATGATTTTATTCACCAAAAAAAAAAAAAAAAAAAAAATAAATAAAGATGAGATAAAATATAAATTTTCCTATGAGTTTTTCCTTTTTTACAACTTTTAAGATCTCTGTTTGCATATTTAATTGTGTAAAATAGGCTTAACCTAATAAATAATTTAATTGCATAAATAAAGAGCTCGAACATGGATGTTTGAAGGGCATATACTTCATTTTTTGAAAAGACATTTTTGTAACATTTATCTCTACAGATATTTTATCATACTCAGTTACATATTTGTTTTTTAACCAACGAGATAAAGCCTCGTTGGGTGACTTTAATTTTCTAAAATAATTCTTTTCAGAGTCGTATGCTTTGAAATGTGTGAATAAGAATGATTTGTCTAAAGTTTCTACTGCATTAGAAAATTAAACCCAAATATGGCATTCATGAAATTTTTCTCTCTTTTTCAAGAGAAAACCACACACATAATCGAAAGCATTTTTAAGTGTTATATTTTCACGTGGATAATCATAATCTGGCAGACTATTAGCTGCTTCTAAATTTGGAGTATTTTCGCAACCTTCATCTAAAATCGGATTGGTATCTCGTAGTTGGGATAGGAGAACGTCTAAATCGTCCTCCCAATAACTTATATGATGTGAATGCAAAAAGTTTTGATAAAATAGTTTCCTATATGCTCTTTCAAACTTAATCGGAGTAGGGTTTACACAATTTCCACTTTGTTTTCTAATACTCCCAAAATAGTTCTATAAACAATCTCAAAATTACTCAAGTAAATAAGCGGACATAACCAGGAAGAAAATTATCAAAATATGTAATACTTATTGTCTAGAACGGTTAGCAATGCAGAAACACGAACTAGATTTAAACGGCCGCGGCACGCCGATTTAGCTTCACACATAGAGCGTCTGATTATATAAGTAGGCGCCAGCCTCTTTAGGAACCGGGAAAACTTCGTCCCCCGCGTAATAGGTAGCTTTCGTATCTGTTTAGGTAATCTGTGACTTTACTGTAACCCTTAACAAATAGGGGGAAGCACAGCACCCTAGAAGTAAAATTTAAAATTATGTGAACATCTGAAAACGTGGTTTTATTAGTCACTGCGATTAATCGCAAAGATTGCCAGTAAAGGCTTGACATGTAACTGTATCATCTGAAATTGTTTGTTCATAGTTTTCGTGTGCTCTTTATCTATTCGTTTCAAGCGTACAACCTGACGAAGTGGCAGTGATGATCGCTGAGGCCGAAAGCGCTCTGCACTGATTTTATTAAAAACATTGCACAGAATACAACCTCTCTCCTCTTTATTTCTTTTAAAATTAAATTATCTAAGTCAAACTATGCCTTATAAAACTCCTAATTAAGAGTTTTTGCTAACGGCTTAATGTTCTTTTCCTGCTTAATTTAAAAGTTGTAAAAGGCTCTTAAAAAGTATAAAACCAATAAGTTTGCCAATTTTTTAACCAATTTTTTAAATGCTATAGCCTGTATAATATATGCACGTGAAAGAATAAAATTTTGTAGTTCTAGTAGTTGTAGTCTTGCGAGAAAGCCTGTTTAAGGGCAAAAAGGCAATTTTTTTTATTACGTTTAATTTTCATAATAACATTAATAACCATTCTTGAAAGTGAAACCTTTTATATTATTATGCAGTAACCGAACAACGAGAAACTTTTAGCGCCCATTTTAAAAATGATCGTTCTATTTGTTATGCAAATCTGGTCATACATTTTATATGAAGAAAAAAATACTTCATCGAGTTCTTAATGAAGATTGCTGTATGATAAAATGTATTACAACACTAAGGAAACATATTGCTTTTTGTTTTACTATGTAATTTTAAACAAGCGCGTTTTGAATTGACTTAACAGTTTTTGAAAAAGATTTATTTAATTACTTCGATATTCAAGTATTTGATTGATCAACTATGCGAGTAATGTTGTATTAGATTATACTAATTTTGAGTATTCGAGTATTTTTATATTGAATTTCCTGAGTCCCAAGATTTAATAACTGTGCAGTCCCGGACCAGCAAATTTCATCATTGGCCGAGAATGTTTAATTTTTCCTTCTAAGTACACAGTATACTATTAAAAGTTAGTGTTTTAGTCTTTCTCACATTCTTTGGGTGTAAAGAAACAACTTTGGACCATTATGAAGCGGGGTCGGATTCCTCATCCGGACCGTCCAAGTCATTTCAAGTAGCAGCTCTCTGGTTTCTAGTTTTTCAACCTAAAACAGGAGTCATCCAACTGATTATAATCATAGATTAGACCACAGTCACTGCTTATCAAGTATTATCCAGGAAAGTCCTCATTTTCTGTCAAGGATCTTATGGACGAATGAGGCTACTTTTGCTAGCGCCGGCAATGTTAGTTTGCGCAATATGTACCATTGGTCCAAAGAAACCCATCATTGGATGCGACATGTTGACAATGAAAATCGCTGGAGTTTAAATGTATGGTGTGGTGTCTTGCAAGGAACAATTATAGGTCCACATCTGTTTGAGGAAACCTTAAATTGGCAAAGATTATCTCTTTTCCCCCTTTTTTAAGAAGATTTATCCTTAGAAACCAAAAATAGTCATGTAGTTCCAGCTCGATGGTTGTCCAGGGCATTATCATCGAAATGTACGCCAGCATCTTGATGACCAAGATTATAATCGTGTTATTGGAAGAGGAAATATGTTTTCCTGGCCAGTACGATCGTCGGATCTTACTTGTTTAGACTTCTTTGGGGCCGGTTAAAAGATCTGGATTTCCCAGAAAGACTAACAATCAGAGAAAACATGATATGAAATGCCGTTAGGGCCTGTCCAAAGCTAAATCTGAAGCAGCCCTGGTTCCTACTACAAGTAAACTGAAACAATGTATAGAAGAATATGATGGAAAACATTTTGAACATTTGTGAAGTGTGTTATATATGCTTATGTATTAATTCTTAAATACATCAGGTCTTCTGGTTATTATTAATTGTTATTGTTGTTCATGTTTCTTTGGCTCGTTGGCATTTAAATACACTCCTATTTGTGTAGCATGGACAAGTAGGACTAGCCCAAGCCTGGGTGACGTGGGAAGGAAGGCAATTTAAATAAAACCACTACTTATTACTAAAAATGTATGGCGGCATTGTTAAAATTTTATTATTGACAATATGTATTTAGATTATCGATTAGTGGCTTTATTCAGGTATTTTTTTACTGCAAAATACTTCAATTTCTACCAAAGACCGTTTTGAGTAGCTGCTCTCTAGTTGTCTTAAAATTTAAAAAAATTAAATCACTCAGCTGATTGAAGTTATTGAGTTGTGGTTTATGTCAAAAGTTTAGGTATTTATATAACTGCAGTAAAAAGTTGTACTACTACTTATAATTTTACATAAATGTGGAAAAAACTTTATTATTGCGAATATCGCCCGCTAGCAAATTTTTCTAAAAGTACTAGACACCACTAGGTAAGACACTTGGCATTTCTCTTACAAACGATCTTAAGTTCATCAAAATCAGATTAGTCGTTTAGCAGATACAGCGATATAACCAATTAGACTTTCAAAACCTTTCCTCACCCTTATTAAACTTGGCACAACAATAAACGTTAAATCAAACTGATGCAGAATTTTTGAAGCTTTCTAATGGTGTTATTAGTAAGCTTACTTTGAAAAATCTTTGAAGGATTATTAAATTTAGATTTAATTTATCAATTACGTCCCCTTGCGGCAAAAATACAAACTTGACAATATTTTCCAAGGTTTTCTCGTGGCCACTTGGATAGCAGATAATTTGTCGTTCTCATTCGTTTGCGTTGTTATCCGCTCGCTGGAAACGTTCCTCAAGGCCTGCCACACTAAACTTGAACGAATGAGTCAATGACCCGATATAATTGCATCGACAGCGTTCCATCAATACGCGCCCTTAAAGAAAACTGATTTTCTCATTTTTTCGCGTTCACACTACAACATTTCTACATTCGCGGCAAGGCATTCAGATCAAACTTTTTAATTTACCGATAGGCGAGGCGGCGAGAAACGTTCGTTCGCATTGTTAACTCTTCCCGGCCATTTGCGCCGTCATAAAATCGCTGGAAATGACCGTCTGCACCTGCGAACGAATGGGGGCGAATCATCGGGCATGGATAATTTGCGTGCCGCGGTCACTTTCACTTTTTGCCCCTATTGGTAATAGCACAGTTTATACCGTACCCGAATCAGTTATACAACTCTGAGCCAGCACCTTTGATGTTAGTGAAGCCAAATTCAATTTTTTCATGGATTCTCATATTTCGAGCATGCGCATTATTAGCTGGAAACGTCAGAATTATACGGCCAGCTGAGTTGAACTAGGATCTAGTAATAGGCATATAACTAAGTCTATGGATTTAATACACAAAATTCGCAAAAACAGTCCACAAAAAGCACTACAAACAAAGCCGACTCTCAAACAAAAAAGATGGTAGTTTTCGCTTTGCGGTTCATTTTCAAGCAACATACTTTTCCTGTCGCCGCGCAGAAAATCAATAATCGAAATCTCATCTGAATACAAGCACAATACAAGCCTGTTGCGTGCCTCGTTTTATGGTTAATTCTCGCCAACACTATCTCTGTCTCTTTCTCCTTAGAGGCGGTGTCTTATTAAAAAGAGATACATATATGCCGAACTGATGTTTTATTTATAAAGGCAGCATTCACTCATTGAGCGCAGGCCCAAGATAAGAACGCCCAGTTCTCCTATTGGTTGAAGCGCTTGGCTTCAAAACACGTGGTGAGTTGTTCAACTGATTCGGGTATGGTATAAACTGTGGTAATAGGGCAGTTGCGGGCAAACAACGGATTACGGAATGGTACCGGCTGTAATATAAATGTTAGATATAATACCCCCGTTACGTTCCGTGGTTCCGTCCTCAAATATTTGAACACTTTATGCCTGGTCCTTCGCTCGCTTTGCTTGCTCCGCGGGCGCAACCAACAAAAACTAACCAAAACTAACCCAACGCATGAAAAGCAACATTTATATTTCAGGCGCCCTATGGCGAGATCCTATCGCGTCTGCAGTTTACGTATAAACACCGGTGTCCGACTGTCCCATATTCAATAGGTACCGTAAACCGAGGGAACTTGGACATGTTTTTGACATATTTAGGCTCGCCTACCAAAATGTGTCAACTAGAAATCGTAGATTCTTATGCCATTGCAACACTTGATGTCTTGGCTTTCAACCATGAGAAAATCAGTTTTGTTTCCCGCATCCCCTTCTCCCTCTCTTTTGTCTCTTTTTGGTGTCGAAGTTACCCGTATATGGGGTAACTTCGACACCCTATGCATTTTAGTGGGTTGTCGAACTAAGAAAGCTCCTGGGTAAGTTCGACACCAAAAAAAGTAAAATCTGGTTAATTTTACATAGTTTTGCCATATTTTAAGGGTCAAAAGTATCAACTAAGAGTACAATAAAAGGCCATCTATGTTATAAAACGATTGTATTAAAATAAAAACCTTTGGTTTTAAGGCACATTTGGTTTAAAAAACAAATCACATTCTCTTATAAAAGTAAAACTAAAAGGAACATTCTCAAATAAGTAAACATTCTCAAAAAAGTAAACCAACAAAGTAAACAATGTAAACAAAGTAAAATACTACCTAGGTACTAATAGTTAGTCTTTAGTCATCATCCTCGCAAACAGGACATTCGTAATTCGCTCGTGTACGTTTTACGGGTACATAAAGAGTAATGTTTTAATAAGTGGCTGTACGACAAAAATAAAAGTCACTGCGACGAACGTTTTTGATTTGATTAACAGTATATTGAACCACACAGTATATACATTTATCCACAAAACAACCAACAACTGAAGAAAATGGTTTTTTATCTAAAGTAAAGAAGCTGCGAGAAGTAGAACGAATTACTTGCTGTTTTTAACTTTGACGAATTTTACTGGCTTTGGCGACGACAACTTTTTACATTAACGAATCTGACTAAATTTTATATGTACTTAGTTATCGAATTGAACTTCTATAATCTTTAACTATTTTGCCTTTTAATTTTACGATTGAGCTTACGACCTTTTCGAAGCCATCTTATCGATGGTTCTATACGAATTGAATTAGGAAAAAATCACACGCTTCTCTTTCATATGGATGATGCAATCTTTTCAGGCCACGACAGCGCGATAAAAATATTAGTTTGTTATTGCTTTAATCAAAATAAAAAGCTAAGCAGTTTTTTGGCCTGGGAACTTAAACTGTAAATCGATCTCTTATTGATAAATGAAACGCGTAATATTTAAAATTCTAATTTTTGTTGAAAGCAATTTTCAACAGCTCGGTCTGAACCATTATTACAATGTCCACAAACCCATTTGTTACACGTTACGTACATAATCCAAGCCTTTCGATTAGTATACTCAGAATAATCTATCAAGCAAATTGAGCACGAGGCACAGGAGGAACATTCATAGTGGGGGTCATTCGAACCAAGATTACAAGTGCCGCAGACCCACTTCAAGAAGGAGATGCAACAGTTCCAATTATTTTTGCCAGTGTAATTTTTATAACTGCAATTGCACAATGTGCAGTAAGATTCAGTATTGCTATCAATATTTCTGCCTGTTAGACCACGTGGCGTTAAGGCTACTGGCTCCGTGGTTTTTACGTTATAGTTAAAGCAGGTTGTTCTTGATTTTTTCTTTTTTGACTTGGCTTTGTTGGTAACAATTTTTTTAGACAAGTTTGTTTTTTAGGCAACTTTGGTGGTAAAACATCAGGTTCTTCGGTGTCTGAAGAATTCAGGAACTTAGTCGCTGATTTTGTTTTCATTTCTTCACCTGGCCTTGTGAAAACTTTCTTTCCCCTTTTACGAACTGCTATATCATCTTTGTAACTACGAGATTCCTTCAGAAAATCAAGTAAACTTTCTTCCAAAGACCTTTCCGAATTTGACTGTGTCGATGTGCTAAAACGGTTTCAGGGCTAAAAGGGCTTATGCCTGTTGATTAAAATACGGACTGCAGGTTTTTCCTACATTTTCTTTTATGTATACCCATAAACGGTTTAATAACGATGGGAATTGCTCCTTCGGGATGGAACCTTCTCGACGCGATTCCTTTCTCCAGCTATCCAAAACCTCCCTCCACTTTCGCTTCATGGGAGCAAAAAAATTGACATCCAGTGGTTGCATTAAGTGTGTAGAGTTTGTCGGAAGGGGAGTCATGTAGATGTTATTGTCTAAGGCAGCTGTTACGACACGAGGTGAAAAGTGCGATGCGCGAGGTTATCGCCTATTACAATTTTTAATTCCTCTGGGAAGCTATTTTGTTTGACGTAAGGAAGCAATATTTCAAAAAACCATTTTTCAATGGTCACCATATCAAACCACCCACTTAATGTTGAGTCATACACTGTCCCTTTAGGCCCCCCAATCGTCCAGTTTTCGTAAAGACGTTGAGCGTTATAGACATCCATCGCGGGTAACAAGTCACCTTTTGCTATGCCGCAAACCATCACACTTACCGAAGTTCCCGAGTATTCTTGAACCCTTTCTACTCGCTTAGTTCTCCTAGGAACTAAAACTTTCTTGGCGCCGGGATCGTCTGTGATATTTGTCTCATCATAGTTGTGTGCACCAACCGCAACTCGCTGGCATTTAATATGGGTTGCTAAGCGAGTGCTTAAGTTGTTCCTTGCTGCAGAGCAATGTACAAAGTCTTCTTCAGGTTGATTATTCTTCTATCCTGGAATATCTTTGCCCTGTTTAGTTACAAATTTTGAAATAACCTGGCGAACATCTGCTTGCGTCATTGGGAAACCCCAGTCGCTCACTGTCCGGAGAGAATTTGCTATCAACGCTTCTTCCCCTTGGGTTAGCACAGTAGGACCACCTGGTTGTAGAGGATGTTTCTGGTGTATTTTTTTGTTGTCGTCGGGACATTGAACTTTTTGCTCGCAGCGAACTGGGACATCCCTTGCTTCACAGCTCCCACCGCTTTGGCCATGTTTTCTGGAGGATAATTTTGGTATGTGCGCGGCATCTTACTACTTATTCTATTTATTCATCAAAATCAATCTGAAAAGGAAGAGACACTTGGTAATCAACTGAAAAAAATAATATAAAGTAAAAAAAAACAGAAAAAAGACAAAATTATAGTAGGTGTCGAAGTTTACCTAGATGTCGAAGTTCCCCCGGTTTACGGTAGCCTGTCCTGTGAAATTAAGACTATACCTTCATATTTTTCTGACCGCGGCGCGCAAGTGACCAACACCCGAATCATCAGCAACGCGAACGAATGGAAATATTCTTATGTGTCTTAGGGTGTCTCGGCTTTAGGGTGAATATTATTCGAGATAGGGCGCTACGTAAACTTATCCGGGCACCCTTATATATAATGTATAACGTATACCTTGTGTAAATTGTTAAAAGACCATTTGAAGTTAATAAATATTATCGTTTTAATAAATAGAAATCTGAAAATATTCGTGAGCTGATTGACTGTTGGGGGAAAAGTCGTCAGTTGGACTATACGCGCGTCCATCGCGTGGCGCCGTAGAGAGGCATAAGCGCAATCATATATTTTTGCTCCGACTGACGCAACGGTCTTTCCCCCACTATGCATGCAACTGATTATCATTTTTATATTTCTATATCTACATGTCCAAAGTGTCCAAAACCATGTAGAAAAATATCAATCGGGATAAAACACTTTTATTTCCATATTTTTCTGGTACCTCTGCCATGCAGCTGACTATTTTTTTGTTGATAATTAATGTCAATGGTACATAAAAACAACTTCTAGTGATATAAAATGTTTTTATATATATTTTTTCGACGTATTCAGTAGCGTCCCACGCTCGCATCCACCGCAGGTGCTGCAGCTGACGTTCACTTTCGTTATACATGACAGTTTTTTGTTTTTCTATCAATGTAAGTAAAACTTTTGCGGCATGTAATTCCTCGAAAAAAAGCCGCTCCCAACAATGTAACTAGGCTTTAAATACCAATAAGCATTCGTTAAAAACAGATTTTTAAGAATATGCATGTCACATATCTAATTATTTGATCAAGTTGTTTATACCCTTTCAATAACCGAAAAATCTTATGACTGAAAACTGTGCTCTGAAATTTAATGATAATTTATGAATAAATTCTCTTACTTTAAATAATTACGAACCATTTTGGACCAAAAACTTTTTTTTTGGTCCTTTTCAAACAATCCGAAATAAAATTAAAAGACGATGAACCCATTATACACACTAAATTAAACCCGATAAAGTCTGAACTAATTAACTTGGCTTTTTCTTTTGAGATTTGCCGCTCGCACCTCAAAAGAGCTTGCTAGGTTGTCTTCAGCGTCTCATTAATTTCATTTATCGTCCTTTATCTTTTACCACCTCGGATGGCCACAGATAACGTGCAGTTAGAAATCCTGTCGAGATATATCAGTACATCTAAGTAATGAAATTAAAAAAGAACGGCGAGGAGCAAAGTCTTGAATTATGTTTTCTTATCATCCATCATTTCGTTGTATTTTATTTAATTATCTTCCAAATCTGTTTCTTATTTTGCATACATTTAGCGTTATTTAGATAGCAGCTTTACTTTTCCCGTCGGAAATATTTAATTTTTTTACGAATTTGTAAGTATTTTCCAGGTTACTTGAGGATTTTTAAATTCTGAATTAATGCCATGCAAACCCGCAATTGGGTGAAAATAATTCAAAATTCTGTAAATCAAACATATAATTTGGTCAAATAAACACGAAATTCTGTCTGCTTTGTGGAATCTTAGAATACCTACCTTATTAGCAAAATTCCAAGTTTGAGTTATAAAAGTAGGAGGAAATATATAGCCAATCTACACTGCGTAATGATCATCGACATACGGTATTTTGCTTGACGTAGACGTCTTTATTCGAGCCACACAAACCGCACATATCCACCCAAGCTAATCCAAATTAATCCAACAACCCAAACTAATTCAACCTTCCAATAGTGTTACAGAGGCTTTTGAAGATCAAAAATTCACAGTCCTTCGCAAAGATGCAACTAGGGGGCATCGAAAATGATTAATAAAAACGCAAAAATGTGATTGGTGTTGAAATTCAAATAGTTTCTAAAACCAGAGTTTAAAAAAGTAAAAGTACAAACACGAGTGTTTATAATATATATGTCGTAGCCAGATTACAAAACCCGCCGTTTTATAAATTGCCTAGGCGTTTTATAAATAGCGGCCAAATTGTCAAATTTTCATTTACCTTTCATTGTTTTGCTATCTGGCTAGCCGGATTATCAAATGTCTAGGCGTTTTATAAAACGACGTTCAACACGAGGCCAGATTGTCAAATGTTAAGATTATCACGAGCGGCTAAAACATAAGTTACGTTCCACGTTTTATTTACCTTTTTTTCTTAATTTTGAGTTAGTTTGGGTTAGCCTTGGGTTAGTTTGGGTTAGTTCTTGTTGATTGAGCCTCCGTAGCGAGCGAAGCGAGCGGAGGTTCATGCAAAGCCATAATAATACCCCGGCTGATGGATCGCAACTTGCTCAGTTGCGATCCTGGCATTATTATGGCTTTGCATGGCCCTCCGGTGGGTTCGCTCGCTACGCGGGGGCTCAATCGATAAGAACTAACTAAACTAACCCAAGACTTGCCCATATAACATACTTAAATACTTTAATGAAAATTTTGATTGCCCTAACTTTTACATAAAACTTGTATTTTACAAAATGACTACAACGTCTCACCCGCCAGAATGTCAAGCAGAAGTTAATCTTAAACATTTGATAATCTGGCCGCGTGTTGACCGTCGTTTTATAAAACATCTAGGCATTTTACAAACCGACTAGCCAGATAGGTAAATAATGAATGTTAAACGAGAATTTGACAATCTGGCCGCCGTTTGTAAAATGTCTAGACATTTTATAAAACGGCGGGTTTTAGAATGTGGCTACGACATATATAATTAAAGAAATGCATTTTTAACGATAATATTAAACATTATCATAATGAAAAAAGCAGCAGATATGAAGACATAAAAAATTATCCTTCAATTTTAGATAGGAAAATCTATTAACATATAAATAGCCATAACGTTAATGTAATATTTGTAACATGTTCCGATTCGTTTTAGCCCATTTTGGTGCTTTTGGTTAGTCGTCCAATCAACTTTCCGTTAGTTTCAGTTAGTTCCAATTTATTTTAGTCATTTGAACCGACTCCGATACGTTATAATCCAATTTAATCTTTTTGGTTAGTTTTATCTAACTTCAATATTTTCAATCTATTTCGATGCGTTTTAGTCCATGCATTTTGATGCTTTTAGTACTAGGTATATGTTAGTTTTGGTGGACGTTGAATCAACTCACGGTAAAGTTCAGTTAGTTTTAATATATTTTAGTCATTTGAACCGGTCTGGTACGTTATAAGCAATTTTAATGTTTTTAGTTAGTTTTGGTTAGTCGACAAAATTCGGTTTATTTGGGTTGGTTTTAACTTACTTCAATATATATAATCTATTTCGATATGTTTTAGCCCGTTTTGATGCTTTGAGCTACTTTTGGTTAATTTTGGTTAGTCATTCCATCATTTTTCGGTTACTTTTAGTTAGTTGGAATTTATTTTAGTAATTTGAACCGGTTCCGATACGTTATAAGTACTTTTAATGTTTTTGATTAGTTTTGGTTAGTCACCAAAATTCGGTTAATTTGGGTTAGTTTTAACTTACTTCAATATTTTTAATCTATTTCGATACATTTTAGCCCGCTTTGGTGCTTTTGGATACTTTTGATTAGTTAGTCGTTCAATGGTCTTTCGGTAAAATTCAGGTAATTCTAATATATTACAGTCATTTGAGCCGGTTCCGGGACGTTATAAGCAATTTTAATGTTTTTGGTTAGTTTTAGTTAGTCGTCAAATTTTGGCTAATTTGGGTTAATTTTAACTTACTTCAATATTGAATATTTTTAATCTATTATTTCAATGCGTTTTAATCCTTTTTGGTGCTTTTGGTTACCTTCGATAAGTTTGTCGTTCAATGAACTTTCGGTAAAGTTAAAATATATTTTAATCATTTAAACCGGTTCCGGTACGATATAAGCAATTTTAATGTTATTGGTTAGTTTTTGTTAGTAGCCAAAATTAGGTTAATTTGGGTTAGTTTTATCTTACTTCATTATTTTTAATCTAATTCGATACGTTTTAGCCTGTTTTAGTGCTTTTAGGTACTTTTTTTAGTCATTCAATCATCTTTTTTTTTCAGTTATTTTCAGTTATTTCCTATTTATTTTAGTCATTTGAATCGGTTCCGATACGTTATGTTTTGGTTAGTCTTCAAAATTCATTTAATTTGGATTAGTTTTAAACTCAATATTTTTAAATATTTATTTATTTAAATATTTATTTCGATACGTTTTAGCCCGTTTTGGTGCTTTTGGTTAGTTTTGGTTAGTCGTTCATTATACTTTCGATTAGTCTCAGTTAGTTCCAATTGATTTTGGTCATTTGGACCGATTCCGTTACGTTATAATCAAAGTCAAGTTTAAATAAACAAACTAACACGATCTATCCCGCGTATGACGTCATGTGTGGCAAATGTAGTGTGCACTTTTTCACGATTTGAGGCCCTATACTAAATAGGAAAATAGAAACATTTTCAATGTTAAACTCAACATAAGTGAATATGAATTTATTTAGGCAATATTAAATATATTTTAAAATTTGTGGATCGCAAGTAAAGCTGCACTTATTAATGTGAAAAAAGCACAGCTAACTTGGCCAGAAGGTATCTTATCACACGAGTGTTAAAAAATTGTTCAACATTCATCTTGAAAAGCATTTCCGCAACACGACCTGATTCGAACATATGTAACTCTCTCCATTTGTCAACGAATTGCTGCTGTGTCCACCTAGGAAAACATGTGCATCTTTTAAACTCCAGCAAAATAAAGGACCCCAAGCAAAGCCATAAGTTCAGCTTTATTTATTTATTGTAAATATCTCTGACCAATAGTATATTTCGACTTAGGAAGTTCTATTTGTATTATTGATAATTAGATTTAAGTCTCGTCGGTAAAAAAATGGCATGTTTTCTTCATGTTTTTCGTGTCTTTAGGTCTTGCTTTCGGTCCAGGTAAGTGCAAAAAAATATTTTTTGAAGATCTCATTTCTTTCGAAACTAGTGAATGTACGTACGACTTGACAACATTACGACCAAAAAATCAGGCACTGATTTTAAATCTCTTTCTGTAGTTCTTGCCATATGTATTCATCAGATATAGAATCATTGACTTCTTAGTCATGGTATCTTTACCATCCTAACCTTCCCGATCTTCTTCAATTAAGAACTTATGGTCTCGTATATCTTCATTCGGTTCCTCTTTGTATTGTTCCTCCCAAACCTCTTTCCGCTTAAGAGAGCACATTTTTTTATGCAACGTCTGGCTTTCTGCAAGTTTTTGCTTTTTATCATCCAGTCTCCTATAATAATAATAAAAAGCGCGCAAAAAAAACCTAACGGCGGGGTCCCGGGCAGTCAAAATCGCCCATTAGGATAAATGATAAATAAATATATTTAAATTCTCGTCGGTAAAAAACTGGCATATTTCCTTCATGTTTTTAGCTCTTGGTTTTGGACCAAGTGAATGCAAAACAATATTTTTTGAAGATGATCTTCTTTCCTTCGAAACTTATGACTGTGAATACCACTTGAAACTATTACGACCAAAAAATCCGGCACGATCCTTTGTAGGTTTTATATACATAGCGTCCTCATTGTTTTTAATCACTTGATGTGGTTTTTGCTATCCCATCCATTAGGTACAGAATCATTGACTAATATTAGCGCATTCGTTATATTCTTCATCTTAGAACTCCTGATCTCGTATGTCTTAACTCATTTCGCCTTTGTACTTCCCAAAATTCTTTCTCCGTAAGAAACTGCATTTTTTTATGCAAAGTTTTTGCGTTTTATCATTCATTTACTTATAACAATAATAAAACTCCCACAAAGGTATTCAAGAGAAATTTAACGGCTAGGTCACGGGCGTGTCCAGGCGTTGTGGTTCTAGGGAAGAGAATTGAGAGAGTTCTTTTGACATTTGCCTAGATGGTCGTATAAATACGTTTTCAACCGTGGATGATTTCTACCCTCCGATAACGCCTCGCGCTAAAAACTCCCTCGTTTGAAATCTAGTACTTTCAACACTTGCTATGTAATGCTCTATTTCACTTTTACTCTAATGTTTCTTTATTGCAAACCAGCTATTACAATTCATGAAATGAAATAATAGAAATATATTTAGGTATGTACATGTCTATATAGAGTATTAATAATGTATTAGGTTGATATAAAATAAAATTAAGCTTGTCCTATTAGAAATGAGTTAACCATGAAATTAAGTAATAATTAAATAATATTTTTTTACTATGTTGGGGTTTGGAGTTTCCTGCAAAATGCACTAAAACAGAGTTTTATCCGCAAAACCGAAACAGAATTTTTGCACTCGACGCGCGTTTCGCTAACCTATATCTATTTTATATGAACTGTTTGCTTAATCAAGCGGAACAGAAAAGAGAACCAATCCTGGAATGCTACTAGTCACGCTCAATCAACCAATACAATGAACTATATGGAATAGGCCCTCTATCTGTATTTAAACTATTCTTACCTTATTTAACAATTTCCATAATTTCGTATTGAGATAACCCACCCCTTTGAAATACTATTTCATTAGACCTGATACATTCATTTTTGAGACACCCTATATATGTATATATTTTGAGACACCCTTTATACATGTAAAAGATAAATCGAGTCATAAATTCAAGTCGAGTTTTTGCGAGGTTTTTTGAAGGAGATCCGAAAGGTATTGCTCGAGAACGGAAAAATAGAGAGTCAGAAGCCATCGGAGTGTACGGTTTAATTTGGTGAATTGTTTTGCTTCTGTGTTGCAATATGTCATTACAAGTCGGTAAAATGAAACTTATAATATTGTGATTAGCATAATTTGTACCATTATATATTTTATACTCATTGATAATTCATATTTGATGGTATAACATGTGTATACATTTTCATATTATTGTTAACATAATTTGCATAAATATTTGTACTAATCTCATTGATAAATAA
>JAEQML010067044.1:0-19438 GCA_016904865.1 Pissodes strobi
GTCTTCGCGATGCAATCAATTTGCAACAAGAGCCGTCGTGGTCTAGAGGTTTAGATGGTTAGGTCACAATTCTGTCGCTATCGGCGGCGGCTCGGTTTCAGCCCCTTTGCTTTTTTTACTATTTTGACAGTTAAGTTTCGATACTGTTTTTTTTTCTTGATTTTGGGTATGTCTTGGGACTCTTGGGTTAGTTTTGGTTGGCAAACAGTTTTTTTTCTTTGATTTTTGGGTATGTCTTGGATTACGTTTAGGTTAGCCCCTGGTTAGTTTCCTTTTCTTGAGCACCCGTAGCGAGCGGTAGCGAGCGGAGGGCCATGCGAAAAGTGAAATATTACTTATTGTAATATATATACAGCAGCTTGCATGTGTTTTCGTGAATACATTCACAGATAATTTCCCTTCTTTGAATTAATTTGATATCTTTATCCGCATTTGTAACATTCGACCTTGACGGCAGCCCAAATAAAACTCTCGCGCGACGGCTCCCTCTCTCTCTCTTACGACTCCAACGCCATCTAGTGTAGGTGGCGTTGACTCGAGCGATTTAATTCGCGCCATGTCTTCGCTATCCAATCAATTTGCAGCATGAGCCCTCGTGGTCGAGAGGTTTAGATGGTTAGATCTCAATTCGACGGCTATCGGCGGCTTGGGTTCAAACCCCGTTGTTTTTTTTTATTATTATTTTTTAAGTAAGTTTCTAACCGTTTTTTTATTGATTTTGACTATGTCTTGGGTTAGTTTTGGTTAGTTTGCTTTTCTTGAGACTCGGTAGCGAGCGGAGAGCCACGCGTGAGTGAAATATTATAATACTTCTGACACATGATTCTTTTTTCTTTGTATCATGCTTCTGACACAATCGTGTCGGGGAACGTTTTTGACCGGCGCGACCTAGCCATTAGTCCAGTGTCCAGTGGTTCGATGCTGCGTTTTCGACTAGAATTCAGGATCTGCACAATATGACTGGCGTTGAATTAGTGAATGAATACATCCACCGTCTCGGAGAATTTTTTTAAATATGACTTTTAAGGCTCAGAGCTGACTAGAAACCTAACAAAACTTAGATACGACTCTAATACTGATAACTGAACATTGGCTAAGGGAGGGTGAGCTGACCATAATTATTTGCTATGTGGGAGCGTCGTCCTTTTGAAGAGCTATTTTCAATCTTTAACTAAGTTTAATGACCTGCCTGAGGAGAAGATTTTTGAATTTACAATTATTGTGTGTTCAAATTCACTAAATATTCACATTATCTGTATTTATAGATCACCTAATTCTGATATTACTGCCTTATTTTAATAAATTGGAGGCGCTATTGTCGGTCGCTAGTGCCAATATCTTCATCTGTCATACTGGCCGGTGACCTAAACATAAATTTTAATGATTCAGACTCCATTGCAACAGTAAGATTGACTAATCATTTTAGATCTTTTGATCTACAGATGCATGCTCGTGTGTCACAGATTTTGTCTACTTTGATAGATTATTTGTGTTCAAATGTTTGTTCTGAACTGGTTGACTGTTCAGTTATCGATGTAGGCTTGTCTGATCATCAGGCCATTTTATGTAACATTGAAATGACAACTCTACAAAAGCCACCAATGCATAAGCGTGGTAGAATTTTTAGCTCGTCAAACTATAATCAGTTTTTTCGGAGGTGTACTGATACCTCCTGGGACTGTATTCTATCATCCCTCGATCCCATAGGGGAATTTCACGGTGAGCTAAGGCAAATTTTTCATAAAACTTTTCCTGTTAGGAGGTTAAGGATAAAATAGAAAAAACTATGGATTACCAAAGGGCTAAGATTTTCCTCGAGGAACCTTCGAGTTCTTCACCATATTCGAAAATTTACAAGTAGTAATCTATTTTTCCATTCCTACTATGACAAATACAGATCAATATTCTGAAAACTTATAAGACTAGCTAAAGATTTGCATTACCGCAATCGTTTCGCTGCGGCGTCCAACAAACAAAGGGAAAGTTGGTCAATCATTAATGATATTCGTAAAAAAAACATTTTACCCCAAACTTGAATTGAGTTCAATGAGTTATGTCCAAATTTAATTAACAAATATTACTGTTCTGTAGCAGATAACCTGACCAGAAATATAGACCAACCTGCTGATCCACTCAGTTTTTTACCACCTAATACAAAAGTTAGCAACTCCTTTTAATTTGTTCCTACAAGCGCAGAAGAGCTAAACGAAACAATTTTGCGGATAAAGAATAAAAATAGCTCCGGGTTTGATTAAATTATTTTTAAACTTGCCTGGCGGAGTATTGGAAGTTTTGGTGTCTTCTCTTCATGTCTTAAACTGGCGAAGGTCATACTACTACACAAGAGTGGAGATTCGAACGAGCCCTCTAATTATAGACCAATCTCACTTTTATCTGGTTTATCTAAGATTGTGGAAAAGCTTGTTAAAGGAAGGATGATATCTTTTCTAGACTTTAACCACGGTCTAAGTTCTCATCAGTTTGGACTATATTCTGGCATAAATAGTGGTGGGGTAACTGCGGCAGCTTTCTGTGACTTATCAAAGGCATTGCGTTGGTCATCAGATTCTGCTGCGGAAGCTTCATCACTATGGTTTTCGAGGTATAACGCTTTCATGGTTTCAATCCTATTTGTCCGGACGGCAGGGGGTTTATGTTGGATCAACTCAGTCTGAAATTCTGGAGAACTATTGTGGGGTTCCTCAAGGATCAGTTTTGGGACCTGTTTTGTTCCTTATCTTTATAAATGACCTTGCCTCGCTAAAGGTTGCTGGTAAATTTACTTTATTCGCTGACGACACCACAATTCTATGGCACTGTGCTGACCTTTTCAGTCTAAAGCGAGCTATTCAGGTGGATTTTCAAATGCTCAAGTCTTGGTGTGACTCCAACCTGCTCTTACTGAACTTGACTAAGACAAGTGTTCTGTCCTTCAGGTGTGATCTGGGATTTTCTAACCTCCACAATATGTCAATCGAGTGTCGGCCTGAGGCTAAGTTTCTTGGAGTAATTATTGACTCTCAATTAAGTTTTAGTTCTCATATTGCGGTTCTTTCGAGGAAGATTTCATCATGTTTTGCAGTGAGGATGATGTAGGTGGAACTGGGGCATTCTTTATTCTTTATCCAGATCAGTGTATTTTGCACTTATTGAGTGAATGTTCAATGCTGAGGTATGGCATTTGTTTTTGGGGATGTGTGGTCATAACTTAGTGAACACATTTTTCATTTTACAGAAGCGAGCTATTAGATATATTTGTGCAACTAACAATCGGGCTCATTGTAGACCATTGTTTATTAAAGAAAAAAATTTAACTTTATACAGTTTATTTATTCTGGAAACGGTTACACTTATCCATAGGAACAGACACATACTGTTGTCTCGTAATGTCTTCCACGCCACCCGAAACATTTCGGACTTAATGTTGCCAGTTACTCACTCAGATTCAGTAAAGAACTCAATAATTAATGGGAATATTAAAATATATAATCATTTACCACTACGTTTAAGACAGTTGGATTCTCTAAAGCTATTTAGAGGAAAGGTTAGGGGACTCCTGGTTGATAGAGCCTTTTATAATATAAATGAATTTTACTGTGATAGTTTTTAGTGGTTGTATTTTATATCTTATTTTGTAGTTTAAGTTTTAATTTGAAAGCTCGTGAGCTTTCTCAAGACTTTTTCGGTCATTTTTATTTGTTACTTTTTATTATTATTGCGTATCACTACTGTTGTGTTTACGCTTTGTCCACAAGATAATATGTCTTCTGACAATAAAGCTTATTTTGACTTTGATTTTGACTTTGAATAGGTGCATAACACATCAGTGTCTCGAGTACTAGCAGACTCGTTCAATTTTGATGTGTAAACATCTTATGAGGTATGAGGGTAATCTCGGCAAATGGGACGGAAATGCGCAAATCAATTCTAGTCGCTAGGACGGTATTATATACAATTTTGTAATTTAAAATCGTTTTAAACGGATTTTAGACGATAAAAAACATATTTTAAATTAAACGAACCGTCAAAAGTATTATTTTTTAATATTTATATTCGCAGTGTATTCGGATCCATAGCATAGCTTATTTTTTAATTGCCGGTTGAATTTAAAATGAATTTTCGCTTCAAAATCCACGACAAATTCATCCGAAGCCACGGCTATCGGTCTAAAAAATTCAGAATTTTCGGATTTTTCTAAAATTTTGCCATTTAATATCGTTTTTAAACGGATTTTAGACGATAAACAAGCATATTATTATTTTAAATGAAACGAACTGTGAAAAGTATTATTCGGATGCCCAGACGTTTAAAACAATATTGTCATAGGCCTCTTCAAAAATTTGAAAAAGTTGGTTATTAACTTTCCCAAATCATCGAATATTAACTAACGATAAGAAGGCCCACTCAACGGGATGTGCGTGTTCAGCAACAGCTACAAAAGAATCATCGTTTATTTTCTTCGTTGCCTGGTAACGATCGGCGAACTCAGCCGCACTCAGGTTGAATTTAAATAAAAGCTAGCCATAATAGTTATTTTCCTAACTAGTGCGGAAAGTCATACTTTTCCGCACGCGATTGCAGTTTGCCGAACGACGCGCAGCGGAGTTCGGCAAGCAGTCGAGTGAGGAAAAGAGACTTTCCGCATGAGTTAGGAACAAAATTTTTTCTACAAGCACCTAAATCAAAAATTGAACCGTCTATTTTGTTTTATTTGGGCAAATAGAATAGTTATTTTTATTCGCTTGAGAAACATAGATTTTTTGGACAAGATTTTATTTAAAAAGCATAAAACAATAACAGTTTAATAGCAGTTATTGATATTTATGATACTGGGTGTCCCAAATTTGTAGCTATATTTCTTTTGTATAATAATTCTGTAATAATTATAATTAGTTTTCCGCTTTGGTATAACGAACATGACGTGTTCCCCTAAATTTGGTATTACCAATATAGAAGTTACTGTGTGACAAATTTGTATACTTTTCCGCACTAGTGCGGAAAAGTAGTGCGGAAAAGTACTTTTCCGCACTAGTGCGGAAAAGTGGCACTTTCTAAACTAAATTGAGTGCGGAAAAGTGAACTTTTCCGCACGCAAGTAGAAAAACGAATTTTCGTTTGCGGTATATTTAATCAAATTTATGACGAAATTATTCATAGCACTCTAGTACTCTAGTTGGCTTTGGAAAAACACAATTGATATATTTTGAATTGTTTGCAGCGCCCTGTCAAACTTACGTTATGGTTTTTTATTATTATTACCAAATAAATATTTTGATAAAGTTTGTATTCAACTGGCTGTTTCAAAAATCTATACGTTTTTAATTAGTTATTATTGATAACAATACTCAAGGTTTGTAATAACTAAGAGATTTTGATTTTGTGTTGATGATTTCACCATAGATAGATAGATAGATAATCATTTATTGGTTCCAAAAAATAAAAACACAGTAAAAAAGTTACAGTGCAATAGCCAATGAGGTATGGAACATTGTTCAATACAATTCAGAAAAAAAAAATAGAAAAGAGCAAAACATTTGTATATAAAGATATACGTATATCATTTACAACTAACAAAATACACAAAAATTACGTAAAATGTCTACAGAGACTTACATGACAAAAAAACATGTTTAAAAAACAGGTAACCAATGCTTACAGACTAACATACATCCGCCTTATATTTATCTATGCATATACATATTATAACATATTAGTATCTTTAGCAGCGCGATTTTATATGAGTACTTAGTTCTAACCTATCTTTATCATTAAAAAATTCCTCAAGGGAATAGAATGCCTTTTTAATTAAATAGTGTTTTACAATATTTTTGGCAGTGACCTTTGGTAACTCTCTAACAGAATTTGGAAAACAGTTAAATATTTGTATAGCACAGTAAACAACGTTTCTTTGGATATATGCAAAATAGTTTTTCGTAGGCAAAAGATCTGTCCTGAACCTAGTCTCATGATCATGCTATCGTTGAATCTCCGCAAACAGGTCACCGTTTGAATACACAAACATAAATGAATCAAGTACGTACATACTAACCACCGTTAAAATCCTTTGACTGACAAAAACGACCCTACAGGTATCCCATGTTTTCATTCCATAAATTAAGCATCTCTTTTGAAGAATCAGGATTCGCCCAACATCAACAGAATTGCCTGGAATCAAGCCATATCTAACTCTCGACTGAATAAATGCATGATATGCAGATATTGATGCCTTTGTGTTCACTTCATTCGCAATTACTCTCAATGCATAACAATATTTGGAGATACTTTTTGCGACACTCTCGACATGCGCTCTCCAGTCCAGTCTTCTGTCAATCAAAACACCCAGAAATGAGACCTGATCTGTAGAAATGATACTTGTGTTATTGTAAGTAAATCTGAGTACCGTCTCCTTTATTTTTCCAAAAACAACACATTGTGTCTTCGGCACATTGAGAAGCAGACCCTTGGCTGTAAAGTAGCTGTCGAGAGCCTCGCATGCCTTATATACATTTGTTAATAAAGCATCAGAATCCACAGTACTAATTATAAGGGTAGTGTCATCCGCATACAAAACCGTATACTCGTCCGTTACATCAGCCAATTCGTTAGTATAAATAATATACAGTAAAGGACCGAGTATAGATCCCTGAGGGACACCCCTGGAGATCGAGATTCTATCTGATGCAATAAGTCTACCATAAGCGTCACACTCGACAACTTGCTGCGTGCGATTCTTTAAATATGATTTTATCAGTTGATAGGCATTTCCACGTATTCCATAGTTTTCCAGTTTTGTGCAAATAATATCATGATTGACACTGTCAAAAGCCTTTGACAGGTCCATACACATTGCCATGGTAATATTTTTGTTATTCAACGAAGTCAATACATTATCGATTGCCTGATAGATAGCCCTTATGGTAGACTTACGCTTCCTAAAACCATTCTGTCTATCAGAGATTATAGCACCCCTCTCCAAGAAGTCTATCAGTCTAGCATATATTATTAAGCGTTTAATATATATATTTCCGAATACAAATATTCTGACAAAAGGATGAGCTGGTCTATAGCCGCCGCGTCAAAGGTCGCCTGCCAACATGATTGTTTGATTTGTATCATGGCCTGCCGATATTCTGCTAGTTTTCGCGCAGGGAAGTAGACACACCGCTGACATGCCGATGCCGCCGCGGAGAGTGATCCTTCTTATCATATAGTTTTGACCAAATACATAATAAAAAGGTAAAGACTATACTATACTGCTAACGTGCTAACACTCCATTGAGGTTATAGTAGTAGTAGTAGTAGTAGTACAACTCTCTGTTGGCCTTTTTCTTCCGAAAATTCGGCCAGAAAAGACCCCTATCCAGGCTTAGCAAGAGGTAGAGCGACCCTTCTACATTGGTTACACCTTGGTGGATAGAGATACTATTTTTGGGGCTACCAGTATGTCGAGTATGTAGTCCTGGGGCCCCGAATTGTACATGCACGGCTTGTTTTAAGGTTCGAACACCACCGGCTGGACATTCACACACATTTAAATCTTGTACATGCACGGGGCTCTAACCCCCGGCTGGACGTCCGAATCTTATTCGGGGAATCTACACAGTCCCTGAAAGCCCCATGTGCCCCCAAACTACCATATATGTATATGAAGCTGGAACAAAATGGCCGATACCCGACACGTGCACACTCGACCGAAGACGAATCGGAAGTCTCCATTGAGGTTATTTGTTGTGTGTTGAGTCGTTTTTTCTTGTTAACCGTATTCTACAATGTATTTGAACCGCATTTAAAACGCAACGTCATCATTTGGGCTGCCAAGAAAATGTCTTGTTTTAAATCGGAGCGTCATGTCATGCCATCTGTCACCTGTCCTCTCATATTGTTTATTTTAATTTTTATTTAGGATCTGTTTGTATTTAAATTTCGGTTTGATTTTATTATAAAGCCACGATGAACAAAGTAACAGCATTACTTCCACTGCTACTTAATGAAAATAATCATTTGCCTTTATTGCTTGTTTATATGCAAAAGATCTAAGCCCTGGATGTTTTTATTTTTTTTCAAATACAATAATAAGTGGGCCATTATGCTATTTGCCTAGGTAAAAAATTTAAATTACCATTTTCCAATTGATTAGCCGTTTCCACATCCAGGGATAATAAACAAATAATCATCAATTTGAATTTGAACAATATGCCTTCCATTTCTAATTTTAGTTTTTCATTACTCATAAATTAACAATAGCGTATAGTTATTAAATAACTAATTTATTTACATATATTTTTATATTTACTGAAATAAGACAAAACATAACCCAGATTCAATAACAACAAACCCAGATTTCGGACGTACATGACATATGACAACGACACGGTCAATAGAGAAAGATGGTGAAATGGTTCAAATGCATGTCCAGATTGTTTTTGAATACGGTTCAACACAAAGCAACCGCAACGTCACTATTTGACAAGAAAATACAATGTTTTCAAACCAGTTTGAACCGTATTAACAAGAAAAAACGGCTTTGGTGTTATACCTAATTGTGCAACAACTTAAGCCAGATTATCAGAATATGGCGCGTCGAAATACGGATCCCTTATTGGCTAAATTTGTAACGTGCGCAGTTTTCCATGCTGCTGACTTTTTGTTTGAGCATTTATGTTTCTCTGTTTTCTGCTTCATATGATGTACTGAAAGTATTTTCAAAATGGTTTTATGTCTCTTAAATTGCTCTTAACGAAAGGCATTATTAAATTAGAATTTTAAAAACTATATCTGTTTTAAAGTCGTCGGTACGGGTGGCCAAGAAATTGAATAATCGATTAAACGCTTAATATTTTAGTAAATAACTGAATAATCGATTAATCATATTTTCTAAAATATTAATCGATGTCGATTAATCGATTAATCGGTAATTTCTTAAAAGTGAATCGAATAATCGATTATTTTCGCCCACTCTTAATCTCATAATATTGTAGTAAGTGAAACTGAAGCTGATGCAAGACTGATGTTATTATAAAAAGAGGTAATAAATACTTTGGCTGAATCAGCAGATAAAATTTATAATTTTGGTTCCTATTAGATTAATTTTTGAAAATAGCGATAACTCTGAAACACTTGTATGGCAAAATTGCAGGCCCTCATCAACGCGTTTCTGTCGTCCTCTTAACACTCATTTTGCTCGTGAGACTCCTGAATTAATCGTTGGAAAAACAAAATTTGGATCATCGAATTAAAAATTTAAAACCCTTTTTTTACAACGAAGGAACGGCCTCGAAACGCCAACGCGCTATTATTTGTGGATTGACGCCGATCAGTTAGATGACGGATCAAGCAAATTCTGTCTTGAAGCTAGACCTAGCGCAGCACCTAATCAGCCGAATGTAATATTTCCCTTCACGCATGAACCTCCGCTCGCTTCGCTCGCTACGGGGGCTCAAAGAACAGAAACTAACCAAAACTAACCTAAAGCATGCTCAAAATGAAGAAAAAGTACTTTTTACCAACATAATCTTAAAAAAAAACCCGCCGTATCAGAGGTCCAGCATCTAACCACTCAACCACCAGGGCACTTCCAGACAATTCATTGCACCGAAAAAAAAAACATAAAAACGTCTTTCGACAGCGGTCTGTTTTGATCTTTTCTGTTCGGTTCCACGACGCGACCCGAAGTTGACCGATTTGGCAGAATTACCCATGTATTCGCGGTACACTGAATTGCTTCCAATTTACAACTGGTAGATCAGTGGTTAGATAGTGTGTATGGGATGCGAAGGTTGCTCTTTCGATCCGCGAGAATGCCGAGCTAAAGTTTTATTCTCTTTTAACGATATCTTTGTAAAATGTTTTTTATTGACTTTGGGCCAGATTGGGTTAGCCTTGTATGGTTGTGCCCCGGAGCGAGCGAAGCGAGCGGAGGGCCATGGCAAATAACTTAATTATTGCTGACCGCTGGTACAGAAGTTCACCAGAAAAGATCAAAACAGACCGCTGTCTGAAGACGCTGGTCAAAGACATCGGACTTAGTTATCCTGCTAGATCTAGCTCTAAGTCACATTCTGTGCATTAGCATTAAGAAGGTCTCTGGTCCTAGCGCCCTAGCCCCTAGACGAGACGCTTCTTGAAGGTTGAAAGTCTGAGACAAAAAACGAATGGTTAAAAATAGCAAAAGATTATTAAAACAAAACAAAATCAAAACATTAAATAAGCATAAGGTAACCTGAAAGATTCCAGAAGTCTTTTTTACTTTCACTTTTCGGCTTCGTTTGCCTATAATATTGCGTGCGTGACTATTCACTATACCCGACACTCGTTCTTCCCATTAGCGTCTAGAGAGGTGCAAGACGCGTATAGTCTTGATCAATCAAAAGCAAGACGCTACCGTATCTCGGAATTATCCATCTCGCGCGATGTCTTCGCGATGCAATCAGTTTGTCGCTAGAGCCCTCGTGGTCGAAGGGTCTAGATGGTTGGGTCTCAATCCGGGCGGCGGCCCGGGTTCAAATACCGTTGCTTCTTTTTTTATTCTAAACAGTTTTTTCTTGATTTTGGGTATCCTTGGGTTAGTTTGTGTTAGCACTTGGTTAGTTTTCTTTTCTTGAGCCCCCGCAGCGAGCGAAGCGAGCGGAGGTCCATACGAAAAGTGAAATATGACATCTCAAATGTAAACATTCTTGGTCAGGACTATCCGTGACTTGCAGCTTGCTAACGTCTAGTGTTCTTCTCAGCATCCCATCGTTAAAGCAAACACGTATGTGGTCCATATTGGTCCATAGTATGAGCGACAGAGCGACTATTATTGCCAATCGCTAGGTTTGTGATGAAGGATAGTACAGTAGCTTTTTCGATATTGCACGATTGCTTTTGTGATAAGAAGAAATATCTAGTTCATCATTTATATTTAATAACCTTAAGGACTTCCGCTTTGGAGTTGGCGGTGCTCGGACGTGGGAAGGGAGTCTGGTCTTCTAACCTGACTTCGCACGGGAAGTGCACGTGATTTCCGGCAGAAAGCGTAGGGGGCCCCGTCGGTTCGAAAGGGGAAGTCGTGGCCTGTTAGGACAGTGTTTACGGTGGGTCGCTTAATGTAGGGTTGATTCCTACGAAGTTGCTTCCAGATTCTTGCACGAGATCTGAAGGAGATCGGGGCTGTGGGCCCTGCAGAGATGGGAAGTCTTTCTGACAGCAACGGGTTATATCTGCATTGTGTGAAGCTCTAGCCGTGTATGTACCAGATTTAAATGTGTGTGACTGTTCAGCCGGTGGTGTTCGAACCTTAAAACAAGCCGTGCATGCACGCAAATCTGAGTCCTATACTGGAGGCTCCAAAAATAGTAACTCTAACGCATTTAAAGATCCTTTACACAAATAGTGCACTGTGTAAAAATCGACCTCTCCTATTGGTCGATCCATCTCGTATTACGAGATGTCTGCGTGATGCAATCGATTTCTATCAAGAGCTCTTGTGGTGTAGAGGTTTAGATCGTTGGGTCTCACCTGGAAAACGCGGGTTCGAACCCCGTTGCTTTTTTTATATTTTTTTAAAGATTATGTTTCTAAACAGCTTTTTTCTTGATTTTGGGTATGTCTTGGGATAGATTGGGTTAGCACCTGGTTAGTTTCCTGTTCTTGAGCCCCCGTAGCGAGCGAAGCGAGCGGAGGGCCATGCGGATCGAACAATGGGAAAGGCCGATTTTTATATAGTGCACTATTTGTGTGAAGGATCTTATAATGCAACTCTATCCACCAAGTTGTAACTTATCTGGGATGGGTCGCCCCAGCTCTAACTAAGCCGGGATAGAAGTCTTTTTTGGCTAAGTTTGCTCACGCAAAAGACCACTAGAGAGTTTACTACTACGAATGCTATAACCCTTCTTTATATTTATCTGCTTTTATTCGGATTCTTATTTTCTACATTGGACATTTGGATTACAAAATATATACAATTAATGTATAATATTCTATAACTTACATGTCTCACTAATTTGGTTTGCTCTTTCTTAAGATTGTTTGGAAATATAGAATATGATGATCGCTAGGATAATGCTACACATATACAAACTTATGTAATATATATATGATACTACCAGAGACAATCTACATTTACATTCCATTTCATATCAAATCAAATTAACCAACTTAAGCCGCTTTCGTTTTACCATTTTGGGTAGCCCGGGAGTGAACCATGAACCATCCTGATCATTTGCGGTCGTTTTAGCCAAGTGAACTGAACAGATCTACTCAAATCGATACCCCTCTGCACCCGCAAAGACCCTGGTTATTTTTAGGAGCTAGAATCATTTAGCACCATTTCGGAGCAGCTGTCACTAGTGTCAATTCTGTCGTTCAAAATTCTTGTTTTTGTTTGTATTATTTAAATGATTTTAAAGATTAGTACAAGTTTTCTAAACCAGAAAAATGAACAATTTAATAATCTTTGATCCTGAGTCAAATACTACTTATAACGTACTTCTTTCTTGTGTGCGTTCGTTTTAAACAATTATCTGAACTGATCAGTGTCAGCACGGTTGTCTATTCGCCCTTTAGAAATATTAAAACGAAAAACCAGAGCGGCCCAAGAAAATGTCGAAATTGACATGCACGAGCATCTAGGCGCACCGAAATGAATTTCGATTGGTAAGCTTCGTGCATGTGTACCAATCACATGATTCCTATGAAACGTTGACTATTATTTCACTTCACGCATGGCCTTCCGCTCGCTTCTGGATGCAAACCAAACAAAACTAACTAAAATTAAAAACAAAAACAAACATACCTTAAGAAAATAAAAAAGACATTTATAGCCACTGACCGGTATCAAACCCGGGCCGCCGTATCACAAGCACAGCATCTGATCACTGCACCACTAGGCTTACTGAAAGCAATTTACTAAATTGACCGAGAACTGAGAGTCAGGGCATGTGTGAAGCTTTGCGATTGAAACCCATTTCGGTACACCTAGACGCTTCTGAAACTGACAGATCGTTTAGCACCAGCCATATACGTATAAAAGAATACTTATATGGCACCAGCATTGAACTATATCTACGTAGTTCAATGAGCATCAGTTACATTAAATCCGAAAAAGGTCAATTGTCAATACCCAATTCTTAGACAAGGAAAGAAGAGGACAGATAACATGGGAAAAAGCCTGTTACCAGCTGCCACATAAATTACTGGGTAACTTCAATAAATTAATTGAAATTATAAGTTATAAATAATAGAGAGTTTTTAAGCCATCTAAGCATTTTTGGGCAGTGTTATGGTTAACGTGATTACCGATAACGATTACGACGCCTTTCATAAAAGAGATTTCAAACCCCTTAACACGAACGTCAAAAATTCTCTTAAAAATAACGGCAATGACAAATGACATTTGTGTATTTGTATAGTATGAATATAATAATACCATCCAGACAAACCAATCTTAGATTTCCGTGCTGTCCATCTATCCAGTTTCGTTGGCCAAAACGGAATTAGCTTTAGAAAATATAATTCGAAGATATGATCCTAATGGAGCCAACCACAATTTAATCAGAGGTATTATCCTGAATGATATTTTTCGAGACAATCCTCTGAAGCAGGAGGATGCTATGAGGCAGGTTCAGGCAGAATTCGATTTGAATAACTTTAAAGACACTGGGGCAACACTTTGTTTTAGGATTAAAAAAGAACATATTTATCGATTAGCAGGACAACTGAGAATTCCCCAGCAAATTAGAAGTATTATTGTTATAGTATTATTAATTCCAAGAAATAATAATGCCCTTTTTTTTTGTTGAGGTGTAAAAATGCTCTCTTATGCACACCCTCGGTTGAGGGTAGTGTGGGACTCTCCTCTCTGGGCATACCCACTAAAAATTCACCATCTTCCATTGATGCTAGTGACTCTTGTCACTCTTACCTCATCCTTCATTGGCGTGTTGGCCTCCTGTTGTTCTTGATGATTCTAGGCAGGATGTTGTGTTTGTGATATGATGTTTTGGAGTGTGTGTTAGTGGGTTAGTTATTTTTGGGGTTTTTTTTTGTAGTATTTAGCTACAGTCTTTTATGGGTTAGTAAGTGTTAATATTATTTTTGGTGGTTTTTTATTTTTATGATTTTTATGTGTTTATTGTGGCCCTCTTATGGTGGTTCTCGTAGGCTTTTGAGCCTTGCTCTTCTTGGCCAGTCTTCCCCGTCAAAAAGTGATGTTATTAGTGGATTTGTGTGACTGTGTACTTGTTCCAAGAATCTAGCATGTCTGTTTGTTAGGTGTTCGTGAATTGTTTCGACTTTTAGGTCGGCGTGTATGTTAGTGTTGCGAATGTACCATGGTGCAATTGTGATAATGTTTTGTTTTGGAAAAGTAGCAGTTTTCTCTTGTTTGTTTTGCTTGTGTGTATGTATGCAATAGCTCCGTAGAGGACTTTGGGCTTAATAACTTGGTTGTAGAGCAGTAATTTGTTTTTGATTGACATTGAACTATTTCTGTTAATTAAAGGATAGAAGGCTTGCTTTGCTGCAATGCCTATGTTAATTTTGTTTTGAATGGTTTGATTAAATGAAAGTTTGCTGTCTAGGGTTATCCCTAGATATTTGAGAGTTTTGTTCCACCTTATCTCGGTGTTTCCTAGGTTTAAATTTGCAGGTAAGCCACGTTTATTGCTAATGAGCATTGACTATGTTTTATCGTTATTAATTTTGATGTTCCAAGTTTCTGCCCAGTCGTCTATGGAATTTAGGTGTTGTTGTACATGCATTATGAGTATTGCTGTGTTTTTGAGTGTTGAATATACGCAGATGTCATCTGCATATATTGAGAGTTGTACGTGTACGGTGTCTGGGTACATCCGCTGTGAATAGCGAGTATAGTGTTGGGGATAACGGGGAGCCCTGGGGGACTCCCGCTTCCATGTGTCTTGTGGTTGATAGTTCAGAGTTTATTTGGGTGACTAATGTTCTTTGTTTTAAGAAAAAAGCAATGAGTTGTGTTATGGGTAGTGGCAGGTTATGTTGTGTGTATAGTTTGTGAATGAGTCCCTCATGCCACACTTTGTCGAAGGCTTTTTCGATGTCGAGGGCTACAACTGCGGTTGATGCCCGCCTTTGCAGTCCTCTAGTCGCATCCTCAACCAGCCTGGCAAGCTGGAGCTCCGTGCTGTGGTTTTTTCTAAACCCAAATTGTTCATTTGGGATTAGATTGTGTTCTGTTATGTGAGTGTTTAATCTGTTTAGTATGATGCGTTCTGTTAGCTTGCTCAAGGTAGAGAGCAAGCTAATAGGTCGCCAGTGTTGTGGGAATGTTAGATTCTTGTTTGGTTTTGGGATGAGGATTATTTTTGCTTTTTTCCCGGATGCTGAAAAGTGTTTCAGTTGTAGTGTTTTGTTTATTATGTATGTTATTTTTCGTATTGCTACGTCTGGTAGGTTTTTGAGTGCTTTGTTTTGTATGTTGTCTAGTCCTGGAGCCTTTTTTGGGTTTAGTTGCGCAATTAATTGCGCAACTTCGTCGGTGTTTGTTTGTTGTGTTTCGTCTTCTGGGTGTTCGTTAATTTCGGTCATGATTGCTCTGTAAGATCTGTCTATGGCTGCTTCGTGTTCAATATCCTGCGCTCCATCTCCCAAGGTGAATTGAGACTCCAGCGAATCTGCGAAGGCATCGGCCTTCGCTTCGCTAGAGTACGCCCAACCCCTCAAGCCGTGGATCGCCGGATATATCGTCTTGCTTTTATGCTGCATAGTTGTTTTGTATGTTTAGTGTTATTAGGTATTCCGTCCATTTGTTGTTTTTGTGGTTTTTTATGTCTGTTTTTATTGTGTTTGTTAGTCTGTTTCCTTGCCTGTTGAGTTCTGCGTTGCCTGTTAGTTTAGCTCGTCTTTTCAGTCTGTTTCTTAGTCTTATGTTTTGTTTTATGTTTTCTGGTAGTGTATATGGGTTGTTTTGTCTAGTGTGTACTGTTTTCTTAGGTGTGTTTATTGCTATTTGTAACTCTTCGGTGAAGCCTACAACTTGGTTGTCCAGCTCCGCCTTAGAGTTTATGTGTGGAATTGGTTGTATGTTATCTGTTAAGTGTTTTCTGAAAATGTTCCAGTGAATAAATGTTTGCGTGTTTGCTCGTGCGTTTTCGTGTATGTTGTTTATTGTAATGCCAATCGGAGAATGATCTGAGGCAGATAGATCCTCCAGATTGTCTATAACAACGTTGTGTGGAATGTTTTGTGTAATGGCAATGTCTAGTATGTCGGCTGATTCACCGCGAAAGTGTGTTGGTTTTTTTCGTGGTGGCCTGTATACCGAGTGTACCACAATATCGCCGTCAGTTAGACTGACTTTGATACTGGTTACCTCTAATATCTCAGATTGTGGTGAGCGTATAGTGTCATGCGTGATGCTGTTTTTTATAAAAATGGCCGTGCCGCCTCCCACGCGGTCCGGTCTATCATTTCTATAAATTGTATAGTTTTGTACGTGTAAATACGTGTGTGGACGTAGGTAAGTTTCTTGGACTAGCGCTATGTCTATGTTATTCTCAATCAGATATTTCGCAAACTCGTATCGCTTGGGATAGAGGGAGTTCGCGTTCCAACTGATTAAGAATAGGTGAGTAGGTGTATTAGCCATTGAGATTAGCGAATAATCTCAATGTTGGATTGTTCTGGATTAGTATGGTTATCGTGTTTATTTTTGCTGTTATCTCCTCCTCGGACATAGTCAGCAGTGCAAATATGTTGTTGTTTTGTGTGTTTGTGTTTTTAGCGTTAGTGTCATTTTTAGTGGTTTTGTTAGTGCTTGAGTTTTGTGTGATGTTTTGGGTGATTGGTTTTGCCACTTGGGCGTAACTGATGTTCGTGTTCACTGGTCGTGTTTGTGTGATGGGTCGTTTTTGTTTATTGTTGGGGTTTTTCGGGCAAGTTGAGTAGCTTGCCGGGTGTTCCCCTCCACAGTTGCAACATTTTGGCGGGGTATTCATGGGCTTTTTGCAGTCCCTGTAGTGGTGGTTGCCAGCACATTTATGGCATAATGGGACTGCGTGGCAATTTGTGACTGAGTGGCCAAATTGTTGGCACCTGTGGCACTGATTGTGCACACGGTGCTTGCTGCCTCTCTGAACCTCGACTACTACTGGCATGTAGTTGATCCGGGTTTCATTGAGGATGTTGCTGTCTGTTTGCGGGACTAGAACTTTTAACATCTCTGTTGAGATGTTTCTCCTTGATCCGGTTTTGAGCCAGAACATTTCTTGGGGGGAGTAACCCTTGGCGATGAGGTCGTTCTTAATGTCCGACAATGGGATGAGACCGTTTAGTCCCTTGATTACTATGTTTAGTTTCCTATCTTCCGGTAGGAAGTATGAATGATATGGATACTTTTTATTTGAAAGGTAGGTGGTGATCCTTCTGTGATCACTTGAGGTGGCGGGGGTGATTTGTATCCCCAGCCTGGATTTTTTGACGTCTCCGAAAGCTATTTTCGAATACGTCAAATCTTGATGAATTCTTACCCAGTGTTCTGGGCATCGAATGATTATTGGTACCACTTCGGATTTTTTAGGTGTCTTTGGGGGCTCTGAGGCTAGGTGGGTGGTTGAGGGGTCTGCTCCCAGATGCTTGTTGATTGACTCATGTGTGGCCACATTCGTCGTTTTTGGTATATTTGGCCTAGAGCTTGGGTTTTGGGTTATTGGGGGGCTCAGTGCCCTAGGCCGTTTGAGAGGTGGGAACTCTCTTTTATTAGACGGTGGCTGTTCGGAGTCAGAAATCGTGTCCATTTCTTCCTCCGTGGGGGTTGGTTGATTTGCGTGAGAGTGTGTGTGGGTATTTGTCTGATTTTGTTTTATTTCCGTCAGTGTGTCCATTAATACGTCTTGGTATTTGTCTTGGTTTGTTTGTATGTTTTGTATTGTTTTGTTAGCTTTATCTAAGTCTAGTTTAAGTTGAGCTACTTTTTCCGTAAGTTGGTCGTTTTCGTCCTTTAAATTTTGATTATGCGTTTCGAGTTTACGTACGTACGTCTGTAATTTCTCGAATTGTTCGTCTTTTATGTTTTGTTTGGCCATTTGTTAGGCTAATTCAAAGTTCGCTTTAGAAATTAGTGTAGTATTTATATTTGTCTGTGTTTTGTGTATTTGGGCACTTACGTGTACTTGTTCCTGCCTAGGATCGCTATTTCTGCGTTGTTTTCTTTTTTCCTCAATTGCCGCCTGGCTATTTTCTTTTGTGTTGCTGCTGCTATCCATTTTGCTGCTGGTGCTTTCACTTTTTGCTTCTTTCGTGGCGAGGTGCATGCACTCGAAGTATAATGCCCTACAACGTTTAAAAATGCAAAACCTATGTTTAAAGTAATTTATAAATATTCCAATCTGACTAATAAAAATATAATTTCTATACGTTTTCAAATTTGTCATCGAATAATCAATCAAATTTCGCCAAACTCAAAAGAATGTTAGTAACTTCTAAGCGCATTGGCGACATTGCAGCCCATGAAATAACCACAACGATTACGATAACACCTTCCTAATTTCTTCGTAATTAACGGAAACCGTTATCGTTAATAAAGTCAAGGTGATGACATTTTAGTACTGCGCATGCTCACAATAACGATATCCATAACGACATGCTGAAACAAGGGGCCTAAAATAATTAATAAGTTAAAGTAATTTTCAGTCGTAAAATAATATAGCCATTTTATAGGTAGAGTATGAAAAATATATTACCTACGCCTCTGTTGCATGACTCTCCTTGAAGAAGATTTATGGCTTTATTGATTATTTGATGACTGAAAATATCCAAGATCGGGTATCAAATTACTCTCGATAATTAAATAAACATCCCTACCATGAAATACTCAGAGATAACACAATGTGTGCATTATGCATTATTATTAAAACAAGAAATATGCAAATAAACTACTAAAAGGTCAGCAGACAATAATTACCTGTGAAATTAAATTCCAGACTCCTTTTCTCACTTCGTCTCTTGCAACCATATGCCGAACAATTTACCATTATGAATCTTAGTTTTTATCTCTCTTTGTTCAATAACTAACAAAATAACTGCAAAATAGCACCGCCACAGCAATATATGTGTTTGCCACATAAAGAATGGCCGCCGCTCTGAAATGGCTTCAATTTCAGTACATTGGCTTAATGTCATGCTCGGTATCCTTACTCTTACCTAATCTAAGGCCCAATTTCTAACTTAACCTTAAACAGCTACGGTCACAAAATATAAATCTAGGGATGGCAACACTTCCGGTCCAGCCGTCGAAGGACGAACACGTTGGAAACGGATTACAGAATTCGGCACGGGAAGTGGAAGCTGTTTGCTTAGATAACGTGTTCCAATCCTTCGGGGGGTGTCTGGAAAGTCGTGCCGGCTGGACAGTGTAAGGGGTGGGTCGTGTAGTGTGGGGTGATTCCTACTAGGACTTCAGGGAATTTCCGTGCGTGGTAGCGTG
>JAEQML010067045.1:0-19437 GCA_016904865.1 Pissodes strobi
AATATTCTGATTTGTAATTGTAGCCTTGAAAAAGGAAACAATAAATTTCCGAAAGCTCGGCGTATGTATAAAAAGAGTTTCACTTCAGCCCTAGACCGTTACCCCCAAGATTTAACAATCATTTTATCCAACAAGTCGGTCAAGACTACCCTCCCATATATATATATATATATATATATATATGAATCGTAATAATAATGTCCAAAATCAAGGTACAAGTAATAATATAATCGTTTCCAATAAAGCACAAGGTTTTACTATTAATTCGCCAATTCATGGCGAGTGTCAGGGGAAATGAGTGTGATATTAAATTCGTGATTCATTTCACTATCCTTCAGATGTTCGTTGAAACCTAAATACACATATTGCCTGTGGCTTCGTTGGCCTTTCGGTTCAGACCGTGACATCATCGTCTTTATTACAGCTAAGAGGAAAAAGAAATAACTAAAAGGGAACAAAGAATTTGCGAGTTTAAATGGGTTACTCATGTCGTGTTGGTGTCGAATTCATAGCGTTTTCGTTTTATAAGTACTCTTTTGCAAGAAAGTTGCTAAAAATAACTTAAATGAATTTCGTGGTTAAATTTTCACGGTACTTGAGGTAGAGAGCTAAGGTCAGGTTTGTAACCACTTGTCTCGTAAAATAAACTGGCAATAACATATCGTCAATTTGTCTATAAAGAGTATAAAAATATGACGTGGACTTCTTTACGATTAACTGAGATAATGCCAGGAAAGCACAGTATGGAGATCAAACCTGATCAGCTAGTTTTTCTTGGGATCTGTAAAAAGTGAACTAGAACAGAACAACTTCGAATAAGAAATTCGAGAAGCCCATTGAAGGAATCAAAGCTTAGCAAGAATGTATATAAGACACATGCCTATCAAAACCTTAAAAAGACGTCGCTGTGCCCGATGTTCAAGCATTGGCAATGAACGGAGAACAAGAACCATTTGTTGTACGACTCTGCAAGCACTGCTTCACTTTATGCCATTGTAATCAACGCCGATTTCACCCTTTTACGTACTTACTATATTTTTCGGCCTTTTCTTCAACTTCCGTTCATTTTCTGAAACCAGGTTCGCAGCACCAGTGTGTTGACACCCTATTTTGTTGAAAATAATTTACCTAGACAACATGGGCAACAGCCCCTATTTTTCCACCTAGTTTAAAGCAACTTCATTCCTCTTTCCAGTACTCAATTCTAACCTTAGTTACAATTAAATGAGCGTAGGCCAAATTACTTACCGTTTAAAATAATAATTGAGATTTCGAATTTAAGGGAGCACGCAATTTAAAGGAAGCATTTTTATATTTAATCAGTGGTCGGCTCAAATTTGTTCAGATAATTTCTGATATGACCTAGGACTTTAAAGTTCGCCAGACAATTAGTTGTGGCACAATAAAAATACAATTTCATTAGCATAACACTTAATCCGCTGGGTTTTACTTTGTATCAAACTTTCCTTGGAGCTTAAATTCTATCTGAGAATATGATAATTAAAGGCTAGCCAGTCAATCAGTTATGGCATAATAAAAAGAAAATTCATTAGCATTAATACTTAACCGCATTGATTTACATTGTATCAAACTTTCCATGGAGCTTAAATTTAATCAAAAATTTTGGTAAATACAAACTCTACATTCTCTAATAAATAAAATACAGAATGACGCTAGCACTGAATTTTTAATGGGATACTCATGAAATTGTCGAAGACATACAACAATAATGTTTCCAAACCTACAGGCACCTTAAGCATTATGATTTAAAACTAAACTTACTGTCTAGGACTTAATGTTAATCCGGAACCTGCTATCCTAGCCTTAATAGCTTTTAGACCACCTTCTCTCTCGACGAGTTTCAAACAACGTTTCTTTACATTACTTTTCGAGCCGACGCGACGACATGAATTTACTTAATTACTTATTTAACTTCCACGAGTCTTTAGTACTTCGAGACACTATTTACGGTTTGGTCAATACTGTAACCATTTGGACAGAGTAACATACTTGAAAAATAAATTTGTACTAAAAATTTCCCGAGTCCCAGTCGGGCAGCAAAACGTTCTAGGGCGCGTGAAGATTATTTTCTGATTAACTTTTGCCCAGAGAATTTTTCGCTTTTATACCAACCTTTTCGACTTGTTTTCTCTTAGAAGAATCTGGATTCTGCACCTGCAGCTATTAAAATATTATTACTAAGAGCATTTAAAATTTTGCCGAAAATTTTAATATGGCAATTAGCGTTTTAACATGTTTTGTAAATTCCAATCCTGCCAAGTGTTCCAAATTTTAATTTTTAATTACCCTATTAAAATTGGATTCATGCTTTTTAAATTCCAATCTTAAGTACCCTATTAAAATCAGTTCCTCCTTGCTTTTTAAATTCCGATCTAGACCAAATTACGGTAATTAAAATTGGAGAACACGATTTTTTCGCATTTCCATCCAATTGGCTTTGTTCATGAAATCTTCTTAATAGAAACGCCCCCTGGCCAATGGTTTTCTTTTTACAACAAAATTTGGGGGAACCTGCGTGGGAACGTTCGACAGCGGGTGATATTCTTTCTAGTTAGTTCATCTAGTTTCGCGTTATACTGCCGTCAAAAAAAACAAAAGTATGTCAACCATGATTTAAATCGTATCTCGAACCTTGTGAAGTTAAACACCATGTCGTTTATTGGGAATATATTCCAATAGTAAGTTATTTTATTTTAATAAGGCTTATGATAAGGTGCTTTTGTCATACACTATTGTTAGGTAAAAAATGATTAAATTTTGACGCGATTCTGGCATTACTTCTTGAAAGTTGGATTTCAATTTAAATTTTGTTTAATAAAATAAAATTATTATTTTATCTGAATGTTCTCTCTTGGCGATCTTCTTCGAAACTTAAGTTATTTAAATTTAATATATTTTTGAATAATTTGAAATTATTATGAAATAATTTGTTGAAACAATTTACTCAGAATCGGGCACTAGCTCTGATTCATTACACCATACCTCTTAGATTATTCAGTATCAAATGAAAAGTATTCTGAAATATTGTTGGGGGACATATATGAACCAGACAAAATACCTTCTGGGAGATATTAGTCCCGTTACGTATTTTTCTTATTATACACAAAAATAAGAAGCGCAAAAGTTACACACATCGACGTCATATCTAATGCATTCTAAAGTTCTCTTGTTAATTAATAGGAAGCAAGCAATGAAGCAATTGACCAATAATGGTGATTGATTCCGATACATATCGAAGAAAGTAGCCGGACTGGCTGCTCCATAGGGACTATTAGTAATGGATCACTAGAGATGTAATAAATTTCTTGAGATAGAATTGCCTTGATTAAACGCAAATTTGAAGGCTTAAGAAATCCAACAGTTTATCCTAAATATATCTAACATATTTTATAAATACATAATTCTTTTTAATTATGATTATATGCGATAATAGGTATAGCTATTCTTATCTTTACTTAAAATAATATTAATGATCAGAGTAACGGAGTAGACTGTATTGTAAGAGGGTAGTAGAACATTTATTTATTCAAGTGCAACGTTTCGTAGGATTATTACTGTATATTTATTTGTTGTACTGGTAAATCGAAGTAAGCTGGTGTCCATTAATTTATATATAATTATCGTAAATTTAGTATGTGATAATGTCCTATCATCTGCCCATCAGGATTAAATTCAAATTTGGACCACTTAAGCATTGAAGCGCCTGAAGAAAAAGTAGCAAATCAGCCAAACGTTGCACCTGAATAAATATGTGTTTTACTACTCTTCTCCGTGATTTAAACTCTGTTATAATATAAGAAGGCCAAATTCTAAGGATAATATTATTTTTTTGAATATTGATCTTATTCGAAGCACACAGAACTAATAATTAAATTAGTAAATATAATATTTTATGGTCAACATTATTAATAGTAATAGTGTATGATAGTTTAATTTCAACTCAAAAAGCACTCTTGACAAAGCACAGCAACAGAAAATAAATAATTGCAAGAAGTCAGAATTAAAATTAAAACTAACTTAAAACAGATTTAAAATAACATATAAGGGGTAAAATTAAATTAAAAAATTTAAATTAAAAACTTGACAAAGAAAAACTTTAAAATTTTACACAGCATAAAAAATAGTGATAAAATGATACTAAAAATCAACATTTCAAAGGACACCCCACACTATAATATGCTTTTCTCACATTTTTTTTAAGTAAGCGATGAAAAGTCTTCAACGAATTATCCGTTCTCAGACTAGTTGGAAAATGTTTCGATCCTCATAACTCAGTGACTGCTTTGCCAAGGTATTTCTGGCAAATATCCGAAGCCTAACACGTTTTTTTTTAAATTAGAGACGTCGTATCCAGAATAACGAGAGATGTGTAGGTCAAAATTCGCTGAGCCTCGAAGTGAGGTCTGCAAGATTCTCTCTAGTTTACGTTGACAATAAATCGAACTGCTTCCCTGATTCGTTACACAACAGAATGGTGTGTAATATCTAAGGTGTGACCCAAATAAAGAGAAATATAGGTACTAGTCATGCTACTTGCTGGCCCAATACCTTTCTCACTACTCGCACAGAAAAACGTCTACTCAAAGTTAAGATGTCGACCTAAAAATGCAATTCACCGTCGATTAGGATTCCAAGGAACCTAGTCACAGCTATCTCCAAAAGAAAACCTGCTACATCACACCTAAACCCAACAATGTGGGTGATTCTTCAATGAAAACAAAGCCGGTTGGAATCGAACCCTTAATGATTTCTAGGTCCTTTACTATGGTTGGCTTTATCCGCCCAATATCCTTGTCTTGCCAAAATATGAAGTTACCAAGGAAGTTACCATAGATGTTTAGGTGAACGAGGTTCTAAAATAGAGCCATGTGGAACTCCGCATGCTCATGACCTTGCTCCTGAGCGCACCATACATTTCCCCTTGAGGTTGATCCTCTAAGTAGGTTCTATGTTCTATACCAGGAATGTGCTAAGCCTTGAAAGCATTATCTCTCGAACTTCGACAGCAGTATTCTATGTTTTACACAATCGAAAGCCTTGGACGGATCACAGAACACCGCTGCGATGTATTTTCGTAATTCACCCCAAAATAGACTCCCTCTAGAAAACCATAGATGACATTATGAGCATCTTTTGATTACTGAAATTCAGTGATCATGTTAAATAGCTGAGGGTAGTTTGGGTTAGTTCTAAGCGTAGGATTATTGATTTCATAACTTCTTCAAATCAGAGTGGATCTTGATCAACTGTGCATTTCCAGTAATCCCTATCTTTAAAATAAGATCGCATCTAAATGTGTCATTTCATTCATTTAGCCTGCACGTTGTAATACATTTTTCGAGTCTCTAATCAACTAATCCAACCTACCGAGCTAACAATGTGGATTTAGAGAGGGCTCTCCCCGCCATATCGAACATCAACACTACCATGGCAGAAGTTAAGATTCATCACCGTGATATTCGTAAAATCCTCAAAGAACTAGATACGCAGAAGGCATCAGAACCGGACGGAATACCTGCCATCGTGTTAAAGAACTGCGCCAACACACGTTTTTCCAGACTTTTTTCTCTGTCTTACCAAAAAAGGATTTATCCATCTTCTTGGAAAGTTGCTCGAGTGCAACCTTTTCCAAAAAGGGCAAGAAAACCAGGCACTCAAACTCATGTTATGGAACGTGTAGTCAATCAGCAACTACTCATCTACCTTGAGACCAGCAGATTGATTGGCAATGACCAATACGGTTTTCCCAAAGAGAGATCGGCAGGAGATATATTGGCCTATGTCACTCATATATGGAGTGAAGCAATTGAGAACTACTGAGGATCTCGAGCGATTGCGTTAGATATTTCGAAGGCATTCGACAGAGTTTGGCATGACAGATTGCTCAATAAACTGCCGTCCTTCGGACTGCCAACCTCTCTCTCTGCAGCTGACTTGCCAGTTTCCTTAATAACCGATCTCTGCACGTTGCAGTTGATGGACACATCTCAGACACATTCACCATTAACGCGGGTGTGCCTCAGGGCGCAATACTTTCACCAAATCTGTTCCTCATCTATATTAATGACCTGCTGACCGAAACCAATAATCCTGTTTACAGTTTTGCAGATGACAGTACCCTTGTCTCCCAATTTAGATCAGAAAAACCTTTGCCAGCGACTCAGACCTATCATCGCAGACAGGAGCAGATTACAACAATTAATCTAGATCTCGAGAGGATTCGAGCTTGGGGCGACCGAAATTTGGTCCAGTTCAATGCAGCAAAAACCCAAGCGGCCACCTTTACTAAGAAAGCCAATACGGCGCGATGGGCCCTGACGTCATTATGGCAGGATCGACCATTCCTTCGTCCTTGTCAATCGGACTACTGAGAGTAGCATGGTATGATCATGTCGCTAACATTGCAAAATCAGCCTTTCAGAAGCTTGGTGCGCTATTTCGCAACAAAAAAACTGTATACACCGCTGCAGCTTGCTCTACAAAGCGCAAATAAGACCGTGCTTAGAATATTGCTCACATCTGGGGTCCTGCACCAAAGCACACTCTAAAGTTGCTGGATTCTATTCAGAAGAAACCTGTGCATCTCGTCGGCGATCCGGAGTTGACCCGGGACCGGGATCTGGATACTTTCGAACACCGCAGACATGTGGCCCAGATATCCCTGTTTTACAGATATTTTCACGGCAGATGTTCCCAGGATTTGGCTCGCATCTTCCCGCCCCCAGCAACGCCTGTCAGACAGTCGCGACAGACGGCAAGAGCGCACCCGTTCGTTGTACATCTGGAAACACCTAGAACGTCGCTCTACGAGGACTCCTTTAACTGGCGCACTGCATCACTGTGGAACTCAGTCCCAGGACATCTGTTTCCTCCTGATTAAAACCTAAAACTATTCAAGAACCGTGTCAACCAACATTTTCGCAGACACACCGCTGGCCGAGTGTCATAGGATCTCCCTTTCGTGTGTGTGCCACTGCCATAAAAAGAAAGATATTTGGAGAGGGAGTAAAAAATGTGCTGCCCATAATTTGATTTATCTAAAATATTTTACTTGGTCGATCAATGTTGCCATATAAACTTGAGACCTGTGGATTTAAGGGCATTATTGTGAATTGGATTAGGTACTATATCGGGTTCTCGAAAGAAAGCACTTCCTCAATGTCTCAATCAAAAAGATTACCTCAAGCTCTTGGTATGAACTTCCAAAGCAGAAGTACCTCAAGAATTTGTTCTAGGTCCCCTACTGATTCTCTTTTTTACCAGTAACTTGCCAAATCATATTACAGTAAAAATAGTTATGTATGCAGATGATATTACGTGTCTAATTAATAATAGGTATATTAATGATTTGAAGAGTAAGATTGTGGTATAAAAGAATGAATTGTATGAGTACCAATTAATCCACGAACGTATAGACGAAATCGTTTACATCGTTGGTAAAATTAATATTAATTGATTGATACTTAAGGTATTCTATCAAAAAAATCTTAGGTGTGTGTATGCACACATGCTGCACATGTTAGGAGAACCCTGAAGCAGAGGCATCAAATATTTAGGGTACAAATTTGATGCAAGATTGCAGGCTTCGGAATTATAACTGAACCCTGCACTTTGCTTGTTAGTAATTTGGATTAGAATTTTCAATCAATTAATATCGATTTCAGTTCGTTTTCGAGTACTAATATTTTTTGTGCCTGTTGCTTATTTTCTAACAGCCCATGCCTGTTAAAAATGTACTTTATTGAATTCAAGCTCACATTAATTTTGATGGCATCAATCTGACTATAGCATTTTTTTTTGTTTAGGTATGGAGGCATTAGAGACGTGTATAAGCTACTGGGAAGATGCACTGGCCGTTTATAGATCCAAAGATAGTGGTGGAGGACCTCTTGCAATGCTCAGTCCGGAAGAGGCGGGATTCTGTAGAGATCTACAACTTCTGTTGGATTCTGCAATAGAATTGCAGGTAAGGTAATTTAAGTTCATGAGTATCTACTTGGGACATGGAAGGATTTTTTGTAAAAATTTGGCTAAAATATTCGCAGGTCCCATGCTTAGGTATTGCCAAAAACATTATTAAATTGAAAATGATACCCTTAATTATTGTGTGTAAATTCACAACTAAAGTGACAATAGCTAATAAAATTACTGCTTGTAACGTATATAGTATGAGACAAAAAATAAAAAATGGCCGGTCGTTAGAAACCGGGTCATTGTTATTACAATGCGGAACAGTATATTATAATCTGCAAAATTAAATCTGTACCTTATAATAACGTGCCGCCCATCGCAAACCTAGTATAATGGTCCACTGTCCCACTGTTCGCTTTTCAGCGACACCTAGTTTTTCAAATTTGGATTAGTAGTATACGAAAAATAATGTTAGGAAGCTTGAAGAAGACAAAGTTATCATCAAAGATTCTAGTCTTATAAATGTTGAAATTGTCCAGCATCAACCTCCTAGTAAGGGCAACATGTAGTTAAACGAAACTGGAGCACTATTTAGGACATTTATTTACTTACATTCCAAAAATGAATTGTAAAAACACAACGAAACTAATCTTGACCCACAGTTAAACAAAATTCCGTCAGTCTGTGTTTGGTTCTTTAAAGAAAGTGTCTCGTGATGATTGTTAAAAATTGAAGTTGTGTCCCTTTTCTTCACAATTATGTACTTGATCTAAGGGCAAAATTTAATGAAACGGGATCGGTTCAAAATAATAAAGGGAATATAGAGAACCCTATACCCTATCAGAAAAGAAGCAACAGAAGTGGCTGTTTTGACTCATTATAAAAGATCCTACCAGCACAAGAAAATTATCTGATTTTGGTAACAGTCTGATTTTGCCACTATAAAAGATTTTAAATTTTATTTTATTTGCTGCATTAAGCAACAAAAGATTCTATATTTTGTGGTAAGAATTTATTGAGTATTAACCTCTCCAGTTAATTAATTTATAAATTCATTTATTTGATTTGTTGTCAATAAGTTTAATGGACTTCCCTTTGCAGCATTTATTAATATTAATTAATTATATGTGCATACGATTAATATATAATATGTATTAGCTTTTATAACACTGTTGTTGCAGTGAGTGGCTATTCTGATCATCCCTTTTCTTATGATCCAACACTTTGTAGTTGTGTTTATTTTGATGGATGGTTTGTTAGCTCGCTTAGATTTATCAAACAACTGAAATAAGATATTGTGTTTATTAGTTTAACTTTGCTTAGTTATATTACAATAATTTGTTTCCTTGCAGTTCTGTATTTAAGAACTGAGTGAATAATCTACCTTTGATCCTCGTTAGATCGGTCAAATTCATATACGACTTTCGGTTTGAATATTTCATTTCTAATCTCAGGCTGAAATGGCTTTAACTCATGGGGTCACTGATTTGCTTTGAGGTATTGCTGCCGATTGGGATTTTTACAGATTTATTATTTCGTTCAGGAATATTTCCTATTGTTTATTGAAAGATGTAATTTTAGCTCATTAGTTGTTGCTTCCGCAGTTGTTTTACAACGCTTGATTCTCGTTTATTATCTTAGAAGTATTCCTGGTATCGACTATTTCTTCATTTCGACAAGTGTTCTAGGCACTACCATTTTTTTCTGATTCTGTGGAAATGGCAATGGCAAATTAATTAAAACCGATCTCGTTTTTCGAGAAATACCTACTGGGAAGACGGGACTGCCGTAGTGCAGTCCTAGGTGTCTCAACCTTTTTGTATTATGTTTAATACTACCCTTCTAGAGAATCTGGGATTGAGTCCCTAATTATGCTTGACACAACCGATTTATCGGGATATTCGTACTGGACGAGGTAAGATTTTCTCTGGAATTTATTTTTTTCACTGCCTGCAGGCACATGGTCGACATGACGCTAAAGGTTAATTTCCATTATATCTAGAGGCTTTCCCAGTTCACCTTGTAAAACTGAGGCAGTTGATACTCCAGGCAACCCTCCAACTCTAGAGAGGTAAATATGGCTGAAGTTTCTGTCTACTTTAATGATTTAATTTCTATTATCTGTATTAATTTTCTCGACCACCAGTTGCACTGCATTCCATAGGATATTTTAACTTTTTCCTTTTATCCCATATGAACTTTCTTCTTAATGTAACATTAGTTTTGATCATATGGGGAAGTTTATATTATTTAGGTGTGGTTCATACCTATTTCTTTTTATATTCAAGTTATTTGCACCTTTTGTGTTTCTTTTATTTGCTGATGGTTACTGAAAATCCATTGATAATTTTTGGGGTGATTTGTTTTATAAAAATATATATGCAAGGGGGCCTATAATTTCTTCATTGAAGTAAGGGGGCTTAGTCTAATTAGTAATGGGTTATTATAGGGTTTTACTACAGGGGCCTGAAGTCATTACAAGGCTTTACGACCGGGTTTCACTACCGGGCCCCACGTTGGGCGCCAAATTTGCAACACGATTTTCTTATTAATTAAAGCGAAAATGATTTTAATTAAAAAAACCTAACAACGGAGAGTAATGTGTGCAATACCTGGCTCCAGGTGTGGTTCGTGACCGCCACCAGTTCTGCCAGCTAAACTGGGAAAGCTCCACTGGTGTTATGCAGGGTTAGTAGACATGCAGGTGTGTCACGCACCAGATACAAAGAATACTTAAACAATATAAATTTCACCCTTAGAAGATCCAAGTAGTTCAGGAGTCAAAGAAGACGATAATCATCGGTGTTTGGAATTTTGTGATAGTAGGCGAATCAAGGACGACCTAAATTTCCTTTTTAATATCTGTTTTCCCGACGAATGTTGTTTCTTTATGAATAGCGTAGTCCACCGACATAACTGTCGGTATTGGTCAGATAGCAACCCACTCATATTCCGAGAAGTACACACCCAGCATACAGAAAAGCTAAATATATGGGTGGGAATTTTCGGGGATCATACTGTCGGACCTTCTTTTTACCGGGAAATTTGAATGGCGAAATATATTTGGATTTGTTGGAAACCACCGTTAATCCAGCTTTAACGGGCATAATCTAAGAGGATGATCATTACCGAGGAGAGAACCTAATATTCCAACAAGATGGTGCGCCCCACATTACGCGATGCCCTTAAGATAATTCCTAGATGACACTTTTCCTGAGCGATGAATTGGGAGAAGTGGGCACCTTGGGTGGCCTGCACGTTACCCGGATTTATCAACGCTGGACATTTAAAGACAAAGGCACCGCCTGAATCATTAGAAGATTTACGACATGCATCATTGACGAATGCAATCAAGTTACCTGTAATGATATACAAAATGACAATGTAGGCAATGTGTCTACTACTGGAAATACTGACAGACCTCGGGCTACATTGTGTTGGGTATGCCGATGATATTGCCACGACAGCAAGAGGAAAATTTGAGGGTACACTATGTGAATTCATTCAAGCTGGTCTGAAAGCAACGGAAGAATGATGCCAGACAGTGCGGCTGGGAAATAAACCCATCGAAAACAACCACAGTACCCTTCTTTAGGAAGAGAGAACTCCCTAAAATGAAAGTTATCGGAAGATACGGAACCAACATTACACCGGCATCGGAAATCAGATATCTATGCATAACGCTGGACTGCAAACTCAAATGGAATAAACACATTAAATGAGTCATAAGTAAGGCTGCGAGGACCCTCATGGTGTGCCGAAGCTTTGCAGGAAAAACCTGGGGATGTAAACCAGAAATCCTGCGATGGATGTACGCAATGTTAATAAGACCCACCCTACTTTACGAGTCGATCGTCTGGATCAAGGAAACGGAAAAACAGAGCATAAAACTTGTCCAATAGCAGCAATCGAGGCAATTGTGGGCCTCGCACCTCTACACATTGTTGTAGAGGGATCAGCTAGACAAGCAATGACTAGAATAACAGGAGATGGAGCGGGCGAGAGAGGATGAGAGTGAGTTAACATCCCTGACAAAGCATATACCACCTCTTGGACTCCCCAGGGATGATATAGTCAAAAGATACAATTTTAAAAATCACGGTCGTGATAATAAGTAGATAAGAATGGAAAAGAACACCACTTGCACTCTCACATCGCAGCAAAGTGCCATAAAATGGTATGCAGATGGAGCAAGAACTGGCTGAGGCAAGAACTGACCGGGGTTGGAGTATTTGGGCCAAGTAGTAAATTCTCCGAAGTAATGTGAACACACCCAGACATACTCCAGGTGGACATTAATGGCATAGGAAGATGAACGCAGTTCAACCTCTACAGAAGCTATAGGAAGAAAGAGATTGTCATCTTCTCTGACAATCCAGCAGCCATCAATGCGCTGAGCTCAACAACAATCACCTCAAGAATGGTATGGGAATGCCTAGATAGTCTAAATGAACTAAACAAGAATAACAAGTTATACTTCAATTGATAGAAGGAGATGTTGGGATAGAAGGCAACGAAAAAGCAGACCAATTGGCAAAATTAGAGGCACAAACTCCGATTTTAGGACCGGAACCTTTCTGTGGCATAGGGACGCACACCTACAAGGAAGAATTCAGGGAAGAACAGCAAACCAAATGGATCAGCCTATGGGAATGCCTTTCAAGGTTAAGGCAATCAAAGATGTTTCTAGGGCCCCCTCACCCAGGAAGATCAAAACACCTTATAACACTAAGAACAATCTCCGCATCCTCACCGGCTTTCTTACGGACTATTGCTGATTGAGAAGGCTCTTGGAAAGAATAAAAATTGAAAACGAGGACAGTTGACGGTGCTGTAAGGAGGGGAAGGAATCCCCGGGACACCTTCTCACCAAGTTCGAGGCTGTCGCGAACAGGTGAATGGCCTGATTCGGGTGCTGCATCCTGGAACAGGAGGAACTTCCATCAATAGAACCATCGAGACTACTTGCTTTTATCAAAGCATTGAAGCTGGATGAGGTACTCTGATTGAGAGTCACATCAACGGGCACCATGGAAGGGGGACACAATAGATCTGTATAGGTCGCAGTGTATTAACACCCCCTAGATCATTCATTCATTCATACTGCATTGAGGTTGGTGGTGGACACTTTCAAAATTTAAAATCTTTGGTAAGTACTTGAAGTCTCTCGAACTTTCTGGCGTTATTTCTATTACTATTACAAAATTTAATCTAGGTGTCGTTGAAAAGAGGATTTAACGCCCTTTAAAATTATGTATCACCCGACACCCCTTTTCATGTAAAATTTCAGCGTTGAAAGTCACCTCTGGTTAGGGTTTGAAGTTAAAGGGTTGAAAATATTTAAAAAATGTGTCCCCCTAAAAAATAAAATCGACAGGTCCCAGCGTTTTTCAATTTATTTTCCGAAAAACAAGAGCAAAGAAACGAGGTGGTAAGTTTTCGATGGACCACCATGTATAAATAAACGGCTGCCTGCGTTGCATTATTAATTCGAAGTGACGACAGCGAACAAACGGGGGAAAACAATTAGAAGCGTTGCACGTGAACTAATTGCTCACCTTATTGATATCTGTGATAGAGAAACAGAAAATAAATGTTTACATATTCCCATTGAAATTCTTCAACACCTTCTATAAGTGTCCTCAAGAAAAGACTTCGAATATCATATAAAGATAAAATAGGTGAAGCCAATTTTCAAGTAATTCCATGAACAGTAGAAGATTTTTAATAAGTTGAAGTTTGGAATCTTTGGCAGACTGCACTACAATACAGTTTTATCTAAAATACAGTTAGGATCAACTGGAGATGATTAAAACTGATTTAATTATCTCCTGATGAAAGGCGCGTCGTGTTCAAAAGTTTTCTTTCGGTATTGTGGATAAAACTGTGTTGTAGAATATTTTTACTTAAATCAAAAAAAAGTTCCGACCTGCAAAAACCTTCTTGCCACTATAAAGAACAAACTAGATTTGCCGTAAGGGTGTAAAACCTTAAATCGGTTTTTACGATCAAGGGGATTTATTTGGCGCAAGGAGTGTCAAAATAAACGAAAATTGCTCATTGAGAGACCAAGCATTTTTCACTGGCGTGAAACTTATCTTTCAGCTATAAGGCAATAGAGGCAAGAAGAACGTCAGCTTGTGTATCTAGACGAGATCTGGGTAGATAATAATATGACAGTGAACAAACCTTGGCAAAGCGAAAATGCTACTGGTGTTATTCACGGAATCCGCTCTAAGAGCTGGCTAATTGGGGTGTATGCTGGTTCATAAGCTGGCTTTATTCCAGGTGCCGCTTTAGTTTTCGCTCGGAACTGACAACTGGAGACTATCATGAACAAATGAATGAGATAATTTAAAAGAACGGCTTATAGAAAAGCTTCTACCTAACATTCCTTCAGAATCTGTCGTGGTATTAGATAATGTCCCTTATCATTCTCATGTAAAAGATAAAGTACCAAATAAATACTCTACAAAATCTCATATGCATTCTTGGCTTTAGATGAATAATCTCAAATTTGATCCCATAATCTCAGCCAATAAGCCTACAGAAAAACTATGGAATTGACGCCCTCTTTTGCGTAATTGGGGGCATACGCCTCGAAGGCTACCTCCGTATATGTGCGATCTGATCCCTATTGAACCCGCACGAGCAGCGATGAAATGGTATATACGAGCGCATAACACCAGCGAATTTTCAATTAAAGTTTTAAATAAACATTAGAAGCGATTGACTCAATATCAGCGGGAAATAATATGAGAAATACTTGGAAGTAAACGGACAAATTGAAACAGTTATAGACGATTTAATAATCACAGTGGGACCTTCAAGTATTGATAACGATACATCATCTTTTTCAGACTAAGACAGCGATTTAGAAGGAATAGAACCATTATAAACGTAGCCGTCAACTCAATTTTTTTTTCTGTATATTGAAAAATTGTTCATAACATAATTGTCAATATATTGCTTCAATATACTTATTTTTATTTAATATACATTGTCTTTACTGCTTAGATTCCATACTCGCCAACACAGTTTTAAAGGGACTCGAACAGTTTTTATAAATCAACCGTAGACCTCGCCCAGTGTTCATTGGCATCTCGCACTATACATCCAATTGGGTAAGCGCTTGAAGAAAAATCCTAATATATCACTGAAGAAAGGGGAAACTTTAATCCTAAGAAGTTCATTTACCCAAAGTCGATAATTTCATTTGAATCAAGCACCTCTAACTGTCCAAATGCTTTTTGCTTAATTTCGATTAGCTTTGGTTATAATAATATAGCGTCCACGCAAACGTCTTCTGTCAAAATATCCTTAACCACTTTCTCTACAAGATAAATATTTAATAATTAATAAATATTATCGATTTACTTTCTATATTAATTAATCCATAGAGATTAAGTCTGGTATGGACGTATGGTACACATTATAAGTAGGGGAACATCGTGTTTTATCGGTCACTTTAACAAAAATGTACGCAACTAAAGTAAAAAGAAACGCTAAGTTTTATTATTATTTTTTTAATTTAAGGGAACCAAATATATTACAGTCGCAGATCTACTTTTATCAGCCCTAGGGCAGTCTTGATGAGCTCAGTCATAACATGTACAGCATTGAATTCAATCCTATTCAAGATATTTCCAACACATATACTCCGTTGCATTCTGACTTTCAGTATTTAATTTTTGGTTTTTCTACGTATCACATTTTCGGTTTCCCCTGATGTCACTCTTTTTATACGAATCTTTTGTTTCCAAATTTTTCTTTTCCCGTTATTGACATTTTATGCAACCTATTCTTCAAGGTCGTTCTTATAAGACGTTGCGGTTAAAATTTCACTTTTTGCTCTCTTTCTGTTTCTTGTATTCAACCTTTTTTCCATTACCTGTGAAGTGGGTGAAAGTTCTTCCAATATTTTCTTAAAACACGATAATTTTCTTATTTATTGATCACCTCAGATTGCTTCGACGTACTAATAGGTCGAGTTTCTTCCGGTTTGTCATGCTATGTTCGACGTTTCCACCACTTCGGCAAGCTCTTTTGAACAGCATGGTTGTTGCCATTTCTTTTTTCACTAACCTCAGGATCAAATTGTTTGGTAGAATTCTGATCATTATCGTTTGGCAACTGAGCGTTAATCTGACCCTGGTCATAGTAAGCCTTTGGAAAATTTAAACCCTCTAAACCAATATTAATATCCCTGAAATTTTGGGAATTCTGATGACCATTCTTTTTGGAAAAAATTAATAGTGGGAGGATAAATTGATCTCCCATGGATTCATGCATATCTTTATCGTATCTGAACGACCCTTTCTCTCCTAAAGGGTTTCCAACTTGCGTCTGGCCCTTCAATGAAACTATCTTTTCCCAATTTTGGTGGACAGTTTCAATTCCGGTCCCGTCTGCATTGTTCATTTTGGAAGGATCCGAGGAATATTTTTCCATTAAATCTCTCAGCTTAGTAAAAACGATCAACTTGAGGCCGATTAAACTCTAAGCATCTCTGCAGACTTGTGGATTCTGCACTTCTAAGAGATATGGGTATGACGATTCGTGAATTCAAATTCTTCCCTGCCAGTCCTTTAGTTTTATTATAGCAGTGTGGAATTATCAGCCTTTCAGCCCAGTCAAATGTCAGCTGGCAAAAAATGTTGTTTAGTAGTATTAATCTACTGTTTAAATATTTGATGCGCACAACAAGCTGTCCTCATTCTCTTCTTGAAATGTTAAGCGAAATCTTCATAAATCTGCAGCTGATTTAATTGAGATTGTTCATCTGAAGACAAGAGAGCATAAGAGCATATGAGATTTTGTAGAGTATTTAGATGGTACTTTATCTTGTACGTGAGATCGGTAAGGAGACATTATCCAATACCGCGACTGATACTGGAGAAATGTTAGGTAGAAGCTTCTCTATAAGCCATTTTTCAAAATTACCTCTATTCATCTCTCCATTATAGTTCCAGTTGTTAGTTCCGAGCGAAAAACAAGCAGCATCTGGAACAAAGCCAGCTTCTGAACTAGCATGCACCACAATTAGCCTGCTGCTAGAAGAGCGGATTCCTTGAATAACACCAGCGGCATTTTCGCTATGCCAAAAATTGTTCACTGTCATGTCATTATCTAGCCAGGTCTCTTCTAGATACACAATATTGCGTCCTTCTTGCCTGTATCACCTTATAGTTCAAATACATTTTTCGAGCCAGTGAAAAATACTTGGTCTCTCAGTGAGCAAGTGACACTTGCGCCAAATAAATCCTCTTGGTCGCAAAAATCGATTTAAGGATTTTTATGATACACGGTTCGCGTATTTAGGAAGCCTTCGCGTTACAGAACCCCAGTTAAATAACGCCGCCTGATTGGCTAGATAAGCACGTGTGTTACACTATCCCCGCCCGTCAATGTTGTTTTCGTTTTTTCACTTCACGCATTTGTATTCACGAAGCGCAACCAACAAAAACCAACCCAAAGGATGCCAAAAAACGAACTAATCCGAACAAAAATAAACGAAAAAAAAACTCGCAAGCGCCGGTCTTCGAACCTAGGCGTTCACATTCCTGTTTCTCTCGAAAAGTCTCATACAAATGCGTGAAGTGAACAAACGTTAACAACATTGACGAGCGGGGCTGGAGTTAGCCAATCAGCCGGCGTTATTTAACTAGGGTTCTGTAACACGGAGGCTTCCTAAATATGCACACGGTTCTGGAACAGGTAAAAACGCGCAATCACATTGGACCTTAAATGGTCACGGGATTTCGTTTATCGGTTCACTGATGCACATTATGCTCGGTTTGCGATGAGCGGCAAATTATTACATCGTATAGATTTGAAGGCGATCGAACATCGATATCCGAAGATATAGCAACGCCGGAGGAACCAAATATCCTGCGATCGGAAGTGGAGAAGGCAATGTGCTCACTTCGTAACAGGAAAGCACCTGGCGCTGATGGAATAACTGCAGAAACGCTAAGAGCAATGAATTCCAGGGGCATAAATGAGCTAAACAAATTGTGCAATATGATCTGGCCTACAAAAGAATGGCCAGCGGAATGGTGCGAGTTAACGGTCATTCCTCTGCACAAGAAGGGGTCTCCACCGATTGTGGCAACTACAGAACTGTCTCCTTGATACCCCATGCAAGCAAAATACTTTTACACATCATCCATGAACGTCTAAAGTCATTTCTACTACCGCAAATAGCAGAGGAGCAAGCAGGCTTCGTACCAGGTAAAGGGACGCGCAATCAAATTCTCAACGTCAGGCAACTTATTGAGAAAGCGAGAGAATTCAACGTGCCAATGTATTTGTAAAAGGGAATTGTTGTGGCAAATAATGGAAAAGATGGGCATTCCGAGACAAAGTTAACCAGTATTACTCAGACAGCTTTAGAACACACGCTGGAGCCAGACAAGGATGTATCTCCTACGCTCCTTAACGTATATAGTAAGCACATCATGCGAGAGGTCTTGAAAGATTGGCTGGGAGGTATCTCCGTCGGGGGAAGAAAAATAAGCAGTCTGCGATATGCTGATACCATTTTTATGGCTTCCAGCGTGCTAGAACTGTTAGAATTTATGAAAAGGTTGTCAACCACTAGTGGACAGTATGGACTTAAAATAAATACCGCAAACACAAAAATCATGATCATAAATAGATAAGAGAATAACTGTCCACATATAACAGACATCGTAGGATATGAGGTGATCGATAAATTAAATTACTTAGGGTCAGTCATCACAAGAAACGGAGGGTGTGAAAAAGAAATTCGCCGTCGACTGGCTATGGCGAAATCAGCGACAACCAAACTCATAAAAATCTGGAAAGACCGATCCATATCAAAGAACTAAAACTGGTCAACGCTCTCATCTTTCCCATCGCCACCTATGCCGCCGAAACCTGGACTTCGAATAAGACCGCAAGAGAATCGAGACTTTTGAAATGTGGGTCTACAGACGCATTTTAAGGGTATCTTGGATAGAACACCGCACAAACGAGTTTGTTCTACAGGAACTTAATCCAACAACTAGGCTGCTGAAAAAAATCAATCACATGTATCTGCAGTGTCTTGGTCACATTGCCCGGAGAACAGAAGCAATGGAAAAATGATTATAGAAGGCAAGGTCGAAGGTAAACGCCCCCGCGGAAGATCGTCCTCCAAATGGGTAGACCAAACAAAACAAATAATCAATCTGGGTCTACATGAAATCGAGCAGTCCGCCCAAAACAGAGATGAATGGAGAGAGATAATAAAATTCTGATGGTGTCTACATGCTGAATAGGGTAGAAGACAGAAGAGGAGGATAGATTTGATCTTGCAGATTATAGTTAGTAGTAGTTCCTGATAGTAGTAACAGTGGCCGTTTTTTTCATGCCCCGTAATATACGTCTTGGGTTGCAGTTTTTATGTGAGTTTCATCCCACTGGCTAGACATATTTTGTTACCGAATTGAGGATTTTGTAGGAAAAATATGAAAGAGCTGATGTTAATTTTACGAACGT
>MU194362.1:5714-19434 GCA_016904865.1 Pissodes strobi
CCTTCCATGATGTTCTGCAGTAATCCAAAATACTTCAATCCTCTCCTTTTCATGGTCAACAGTAGATCTGATTGATAATTTATTCTAGCTAACACTGTTGTTTGTTATATAGTCAATCCAAGGTATTCTTAGAATTCTGCGATAGATCAACATTTCAAAGACTTGGATTTTTTTGCACTAACCCTTGACAGTGTCCAACCTGCGCCATACAAAAGCACCGAGTAAAAATAGCTTCGTAATATCTGGGATTCTTTCTGGTAAGTAATGATCTCTCATTTTGATGATGGTGTCTGGTGCTCTTCTATATGACATTCAATTTCGACGGAGTTATCTCATGTATCAAAAAGCGTAGATCCAAAATTTGCAAGTTTGTCTACTCTCTCAATAATTACCCTACATCTACGTGGTACAGGAGTTTTGACAGGTACTTTGTATTAAGTTTTTTTGGTATTCAGTTCAGGATTATATTCCTCTTAGTCTAAGATCCGATATTAGAAATATATACCCTCATCTGTTATTTGACGATGACAAAGATTATATGTTGGATAATATATAGATTGATAAATCGCGCATGAGTTGCCTAGCTAAATCTGGGGCCAATGCCGTTATACAGGGTGAAACAAATTCGCTTCTCACTATTGGGATCTCGTAAACGGTAAAAGATACAGCAAAGTTTAAATTGGGGCAAAGTTGCGCAATTTAGTGCCCAGTATTTTGACATTTTGAAGTTTGAGATATCTCGAGTACTTCCGAAGATATCCGCGAAAAACCGAAATTTTCGATTTTTGGTTTAATTTTTTCTGACGCTATTTTTGGAAATATCAAAAAAATATTAACACTTTCTAGAGGCACTTTTTAACGGTCTACCCTAGAATGTTGTCAGTTTTCTAAATCAACGTTTCGATTTCTCAGAACCATCAAGCCATTTTTTTAAATACGGACCTGTATTTTTTATCAGTTTTTTGCGTATTTAGGGGGTAATTTGGTAAAATCCACCACCAGATATTTTTAAATTGTAGGCGTTACTGACAAAATTACCGGAGGATTTTTTTTAAATTTGAGATATCAACTTAATCTGCGGCTGTTAGTATTGTAAATTGTCTGAGGTGTTCATTTTGTTAATAATACCTAAAATAAATATCTGGTGATGGATTTTAAGAAATTACCCCCTAAATATGCAAAAATATATATAAAAATTATAGGTTCGTATTTAAAAAAATTGACCTGATGATGGTTCTGAGAAATCGAAACGTTGATTTAGAAAAATGATAACATCCCCAGGATATATCGCTAAGAACTGCCTCTAGAAAGTGTCATTATTTTTTTTGATATTCCCAAATTATATTACGCTCTTTCTGTCCTTCTAATAGGCGCAACCTTCACTCCAGCTTAGAAGGAACTGAGAGTGAATAATCTCAAATCGAAAGAAAAATTTTAATTTTGATAATTTAAAATTAGATATTGAATGAAATAAAGAAATAAAATATGCCAATGCGTAGGCTAAAACGAGCTGTCGCCGAGCGTATAAATTAGGCCCTAGCTCAAATGCCGGAGAGTAGGGTGGGGGTTGATTTATTTAAGGCGCCACGGGCTTTTAGACAGCACAAGCGGGAGTTACCCCAAAGTTGAAATATGGAACTCGCGACAAAATAAATGAATACCAAAAATTCGTTATTTATATCTACCAGGAAAATCGATCGATAAAACAAAAATAAGTTAGAAAATTAGATTAAATCTATATACCTGCAATTTATTAATAATGAAAAAATAATTACCCGAAAATTAGTCAAAATCAAAGTCGGTATAAAGCAAGCATTCGAATTAACCAAAGAAAACAACTAAAGTCGATGAGAACAAATATTCAAAAATGAATCAAAAATAACTATAGTAAACGATGAACAAATACTCGAATATTAATCAAAGGTAAGTCAAGAACGATTCAATTATTGAGCGCTAATGATAATATTTAAATTTTGGGTGTCAGTATTTAAATTAACTGTGTATGGGTATTTTTGTATGTATGCCATTTCCAAAAACAATCCTTTCTTTAAATTAGCCTCCTTCCCCTATATCGTGGTATATGAAAAACCAAAATTGTGCCCTTCTGAAAAATGGTGAACAGCTAATCCACTTTTAGGGTTATCAGCATATATAATATTGCAATCTCGTTTGTGTTGAGATAATCTTTTTTGAAGGTGTTGAGTTGTTTGCCCTATATATGTAAATTGGCAATTACTGCATGGCACTTTGTATATTACGTCCCGTTGTTGTAGTAAGGGCACTGGATCTTTGATTCTTGAAAAAAGGCCTCTGACTGTTTTTATATTACAGAAAGCAATTTGGGAATTTGCAAAAGAGAGCTTTTTTGAAAGGCATTCTGATAGCTCCTTAATGTAGGGGATTTTAAAAAACTTTTTGTTTGTTGTAACTGTGGAAACATTTATTTGATTTTGAGTTTGATTGGAATTGCTCCTTTTTCTTTTTAATTTCAATTTTTTCATGTTTTACCACAGATCTATATAGCTACGCAACAGATGCCTACTCCGGTATTAAAAGTGTCGCTCGCCAATAATGTAATAAACTTAAATATTTTCCTATTTAGACGCGTTTTGCCCCTCCGTGTTGCCAAGTCGCGAACTGTAGTTTACCTTTCATATCACATTATGGTATTACTCATTTTCTTGGCAATCGTATGTTATATTATGTCAAATTAAAGTTCATTATCAGATTCAGTGAATGGTGTGCTTGAACATGGACTAAAACTCACCTTAAATGTCGGTGTAAAAGGTCATTACAAATTTTGTTAACTTATACTGTAATATCTCTTATTTGTATTAAGTAATACCTAATATTGTCACGCAGGTCTTTGTTTCGAAGATCAAAGGAATTTTTTAAATGATTATCGACATGTCAAAGTACCATTTAATTTTGTTTTAAACTCTACTATCAATATTATAAATTTGTTCATTTAAATAGCCGTTTCATTAATAAACTATCATACCTAATAAAAAATGTAAAAATCGTATTTTTCTAAAAAAATATGTTTGTGTTAAATTGATAAATAAATATTAATAATAAACCTGGATGATTTGAACGGGTCAAAAAGTCAGCAGAAATATTGTTCGACGTGATAACTTGGCAACACCAACCCGTTCCTAGACTACTGGTTCACCCGCTCGCGAAAGCCGGTGAACATTTTTGGACCCGCGTAAAAAGCATTGGAAGAAGTATCTGTTGGGTTCCTATAGGTCTGTGGTTTTACCCATCAATTAAATAACCCAAACGTGTTCTATAGGTATACCTCATAATTCTGTACAACCTACGATAACTAAAAATTTTTTTTTCTCTTATTGCAGCCCTGATGATGGCACAAACTAGTGCCGAAACGTTGGTCATTTAGTGACAATCATTTAAAACGGTCCAAAAAGCTGAAAAAACCTCTTTTTCTTATTTATGTGTTGGATGCGAAAAACTTCTACTAAAGATAATAAACAATCTGTTCGAGTAAAGAAAATACCAAAGGCCACAATAAAAACAATTAAAAATACCGCAAGGTCTACTAGGAAACTAGTAATGATCTGATCTACGGTTATCCAACGTAAGCCAGAAATCGTGAAAATTGAGAACAATACTAAACTAGTTCGACCTACAACGTTATTGCGTCAGTCAATTAACAGTTCAAAAAAAATATTTGATCCAAAATCTGATTTACTCTAGATCAGCGGATCTATCTGAATTTTAGAATTTGATTAAATAAAAGCCAGAATTTTAGGCTCGTCAAAATTGCCCAAAAAATCAAAGTTCATTTGAGAAAAAATTTGAGAATTTAATTAAATAAAATTAAGTATTTTAGGCTTGACAAGGTTGCCCAAAAATTCAAAGTTCATTTAGAAGAAAATTTCAGAATAATTAAATAAAATCAGGTATTTTAGGCTCGACAAGATTGCCCAAAAATTCAAAGTTCTTTCAAAAGAAAATTTGAATGCCTTAATTAATGAGAAAGATGTTAAAAAGTTATTCTTTGTTCGAAAACAAAGCCAAAAAAAATAGTTAGAGATCGTAGTTTATTAACACACATTTGCCACAAAATAGATGAATGAAAAAAAAATTAAACTTGCTCACTTGGCCGATGAGTAACTCCTCAGGCAGCTTCCAGAAAGAACTGCTGACGGTAGGAAGTAGACTTAATTGACAGGCGAAGGACTGCAAGGCTCTATACCGGTGGTACGCTAGACCTGCATAGCCAAGGAATACTCTGTCGCTAACGATGCTCGTAGATAACAAAGAACAACTCGACGCGACGGTAGCAATAGGCCTCACAGTAGAAGTAAACCCAACGGTAGTCGTTGACTCAATGGTAGTCCCCTGGGAAAGAACACATATTCAAGGTTCCACACGTAACTCTTAATGGACGAGCATTATAACTCTGTGATCAAAATCAACCATCAAGGAAAAAGAGAAAACAGAATTAAAAAAAAAACAATAATCTACCTGTGTTGCAGTTGCTTAACGCTAGACGGCCTTCAGTTGGGCAAGTAGGCTTCTGTAATAGATTAAAAAGAGAATTAAAAATCCGCCCACGTGCGTCACAAAATGATGGCGTTTTCAGAGAGATAAAAAAAATGCACAAAAAAACTCAACTCACCTTGCAAAGCAGCACTCAAATCCCACAAAGGGCAGTTTCAGACACCAATACTTACGAAAAGATAAGGCACAACTAAAGACTCAAACTGTTAAAATGAACCGGTCAGAAAAATCCCATTAACAGGTAAAAAACATAATTGTTTCCAACCGGCGTCTAAAAATAACCGCTTGACTCGGTTCGTCGTAAAAGAGTGACCCAAGCGACCGAAAACCGAAGAGCAGCAAGCCGCACGAAGATTCCCACCTCGGAAAAAACTCGCTCAACCAATGAATACCCGTCACGACTAATCACATGTTCCTCTCAATAATTCATCTTAGGGAATTAAACGATGAAAATCTGGGATTTCGATGTATAGGCATCCACAAAAGAAACTACCCAGAGCAGCCAAAAGCGAATTGTCATTAAGCCACTTCAATTAATAGAATTCTCAATAATTCATAGACAATTAAAATAAATGCGATCGAAAGGGCGACGAAGCCAGGTCCTCCGATATATCTACCAGGGTTTTCCCGTTATTACCTCCGAATGCCTTCGTGTCCATGTGAAGGGTGACAAATTCTAGGGCGATTTACGCATGGATATACGCCGGACAAATAACGTCACAAAATATTAAAACAGAAATTCGAAATTTTCGGTTTTTTCTCGGATATCTCCGGAAGTAATCGAGATATCTCAAATATCAAAATACTGGGCACTAAATTGCGTAACTTTGACCCAATTTAAACTTTGCTGTATCTCTCACCGCGCACCGTTTACGAGATCCCAATAGTGAGAAGCGAATTTGTTTCACTCTGTATAATATAAATTCTAATTAACTTTTTTCGAATAACTTCCCCGATTTGTTATTAAAAAACCGAGCATTAGCTGAGAGAATGTGACTCAAGGAATTGGAGAAATATAGGTTGCTTCCTTTCCACTCAGCCCAACTATGAAGTTGCCAGGTATAAACAGGTGATCAAGAGCAAGCGTTATTAATATACCCTCATCAGTTAGGTATTTAATCGATTTTTTTATGAAATGAAAGGTTATTTTATTCCCTGCCCAACAGTATTAGGTTGCCTTGGTAAAAGTTTGTTACATTCATGGTTGCCTAGATTTTAGCTGTTAGGTTGTGACCGCGAGCGTGGATAGTGACAGGGATTCAGAGAGGCAGGTGTGCGCCAGGCAGCTGTTGAGTGAAAGAGATATTAACCCAAATTTGGGGCGAGGGATTTTACCAAATTACCCCCTAAATATGCAAAAATGTTGATAAAAACTACAGGTCTGTATTTAAAAAAATTGGCTTGATGGTTCTGAAAATCGAATCGTTGATTTAGAAAACCGACAACATCTTAGGGTAGACCGTTAAAAAGTGCCTCTAGAAAGTGTTAATATTTTTTTGATATTTCCAAAAATAACGTCAGAAAAAAATTAAAAAAAAACGAAAATTTCGGTTTTTTCGCGGATATCTCCGGAAGTACACTCGAGATATCTCAAACTTCAAAATGTCAAAATACTGGGCACTAAATTGCGCAACTTTGCCCCTATTTAAACTTTGCTGTATTTTTTACCGTTTACGAGATCCCAATGGTGAGAGGCGAATTTGTTTCACCCTGTATAACGGCATTGGCCCCAGATTTAGTTAGGTTTAGTTAGATTTAGTTAGGGAACCCATGTGCGATTTATCAATCTATATATTATCTAACATATAATCAAATCAACAAATAACAGATTAGGGTATATATTTCTAATACAGGATCTTTATCTGCCCTAGAAGTAATTAGTAGCATTCAAGAGTTGTTGCAGATGCTCGAAACCACACAGAACTTTGTCGTCAGCGTGACGGATGTTATTCACATTTACTCCATTTATCTTAATTCCATGCTGAGACTCAGCCAGTGCTACTCTAAATATGTACTTTGAGTACAGATTGAAGAAAAAAAGCGACAACTCTGCCTTACCCCTTGATGAATTGTTAGACTGGAAGAGTTTACCTTCAACCGTTAGCGTTGCCTTCTGGTGCTAGAAAAGATTGATGATGATCTTCATATCTTATCTATCGATCCCAACTTCCTTCACGGCCTTCATCATTTTTCCATATAGACTTCTATCAAAGACTATGGCATGACCTATGAAACAAGTGTATATTGCAAAAAGAGACTGAATTGTTCCGAGATCCTATAAAAGCCGAACTGGGTGTCAGTGACGTTTGATTCCCATTGTGTGTTTGTTAAGATCTATTTTTAGCTACAGTTACTTTTACCAAGCTAGGTTTGATTAAGGTCATTTACAGAAATACCCTGAAGTTAATTTTTCAGGCACACCATATTTTAGTTAGAAACCGGGCAGCTAATACGGATCACATGCCTGTTTTAATTACTAAACAAACTATTAAATTTTGAATATAAAAACGGTGCACCTATGGTCTCATCGGCCTCGACGGCCGGCAGCGGCATGATATACTATCTCCAATGTAGCCCGAAGTTTCAAAATAGTTGAACATCCTGTTAAACAGTTTAACAATTCAAATCAAGACCTGATATAATATAAAAAATATCTTTTTGCTGGAAAAGTTTAAACGAAAAAAACAAATAAATATATTCATCATTGTCTGACAACACTTTGCTTAAGACTAACATTTGTCAAATATGTATACTTACCGTGGAAGTATCGGTTGTCCTTTATAATACATATATTATTTTGTGTTTAGATTAGTTAGCTGAAATATCATATATTTTTAGGTTTGCTTCGTTCATAGAAGGCAACTCGCACCTCTCTGATGAGGAAATATTAGAATACGAAACGTCTATACAAGGTGAACTAACAGACGATAGCGACGAAGAAAACAGTCAAATATCCGAGGATGAAAGTAGCTAGCACAAAAATTAGATTGAAAATGCGATGAATTAAAAACGAAAGAAGTTGATGACTTTAGGGCCTTAGTATAGTTGAGGAAAATGTGACTTGGCAATATCTAGGATCGGGCATTTTAAATATTAAAGATCAGAAAACTATACATCGTAACTTAGTAGAAACATTTTGTCAATATTTTTATTATTGCTGCATTTTTTTGTTCGTCTTCGGAAAATTCAGGCAGTAGCACTGGCCGCCGAAGAACAAAATAATATCCAGTTTTTACGTGGCAATCCTTTGAAGATAGCAGTGTCTGCTGTATATAGAACTGGTTTTTCCAGTATCAGCTCCCAACCTTTCCTCAAAGAATGGGTTATGCACTGCAATACCTACCAGATGGTAATGATTTTGGTAGCAAATTAATATTTTCGAATATAAACGTATTCCAGGCTACTTACAATGGAAAAATTTGGGTTTACAAACCTGAAAATGCCAGACTGAATGAAACATATACGCAAAACAAACAATCTAGTGGAAGGTAATCTGTGAATGTGGATATATCCGGATCAGGATTATCTTGGAACATTGGCGGAGTACTAAACAGCGAAAAATGCATTGACATGTTTGGAAAACGGATTGGTTCCATTAGTCAATTGGCGAAGATAATTACCTGTTTCAACAAGATAATTGCCCAGTCCACATTTCGAGGATTGCAAAAAAATGGACTCAAGAAAAAAAGGCATTACTATGAAGTTCAAATAGTCCAGATTTAAATCCCCTCGAAAACCTTGGGGTTAGTTTGGGGGACACCAGTAAAAAAATTGGCAGAAATAATGTTAGAGAAGAATTCTGGGCAAAAAGTAGTGAAATAACCCAGGAATATCCAAGAGCTCTAATTCATTCAATGCCAACAAGGCTGCAGGCCGTATTGGATTTTAATGAGACGACTATTAAATATTAGGTGAAAACGTTCTGAGAAGTTTAAATCATGTTAAATGTGAATATCTTTAATGTGTTATCATTTCTTTTGCATGGTCCTTAAATAATAAAATTATTGACACCGAATTATTCATGAAATATTATTTGCCATGAAATGATATATTTACACATATTGTACTGTAGCTTCAGGTAGAGAGGAGAAGGTGTAATGTTCCTATTTATTCAACCACAAATTTGTCATACGGATTTATATAACGGGAACTGTAAATTCAAATATTCATTGTGATATCTATGCACATATATAGCATCTGTACTATTACAGTTTTTAATTTATTTTAAAAAGTCGTCATTAGACATTTACATATGCTGCGGTGATAATGTCCCATTCAGTATTATTTAGGATATTAATAATTGTCATATAAGTGACACCTTGTAGTTTGAAATATGAATTTCGGAGAAAAAAGTAAATATATACATATGTTCGACCAATTTCAATTTTGATGCCTAGTTTTCTGATCTTTATCTTCTCATTTTGATCTTCGATCATATTATATTTCTTAAATGTTGACTTGCAAACTCAACTTCTAACGAGTCTAAGGTGCCTTAAAGTGTAAATGAATTTTTGAGTGAGATTACATGATACAGAATACAAGAGTACGGCCATGCGCGCCTTTGTAAGGCTGCAAAGTATTTTGAGTCTAAAACATGTTTTTATCACGAAACCGACTGAATAACCGAATTAATGTTAGTTAATGTTTTTTTGGTAGTAAAGTTGAATTTTAATTAGTGATTAAAGAATACAAAAATTTAGGTTAATCTGCAGATTTGTAAGTATTTATTATTACCTATTGCTCATTTTGCAGCTTTGTATAATATGATTTTTTTTTTAAATAAAATGTTTTTTTTGATACTTTGGTGTTTTTATTGTCTATATTTGTTAAAACCTCTACATTAAGAATAAGTTATTTTCTGATCATTCGAATTATAGATTACTCAATCAGTTGATGGAATTTTCATACATATTGGATATATTCCATTATAGTTTAAGAGCCAGTGGCCGGCAGACTATAAGTATTTTACCAAAGTCATAATTTGGTTCAGTCACTCTCTCTTACCTACTATACATTAAATCGGGACTAACTATATAAGTTCAACGGCGCGGCGGTACGTATGGAGCCATTAAGGTGTGTAAGGTGTAAAAATCAGACCAATTTCGAAAGTATATCTGCAAAGCTGCCATTTGGATATTTTAATATATGCTATTATTATTAAGAAAACTAAGAATGGCAGACGGTTGTGAGGTCATGGCAGACACTTCTGAAAATGTAAAAAAAAATTAATTTTTAAAAGTTTTTTAACGAATCTGAAATTTTAATATGTTACTTATGATAGAGTTATAAGCTTATATTTATTGCGGCAAACGTTTTCTCCGGTTATAACATCCCGGCAGACAGCGAAACCTTACCTACAGCGCGAGCATACGTATATGCATAGATTTCACACTTACCTTTATTAATCTGCATACAATTGGATATACTATTATGCATATAGAAGCTGAGATAATTATAGGAACAAACATATTTATTAACCTAAGTTGGATAATGGGAAGAATGGGCACATTTATGAACAATAATAAATAGCAAAGTATAAAGATAATAATTAAAATTTTAATTTGTGTTTTCCATTCGTTTAAGGCAAAATATAAATTTGATAAATCAAAATAATAATAAATTATTGTTGACGCAATTTAAAAGTAATATATTTTCATATTTATATCGTTTTTGTTTCATCCTTCAATATCATCTTCGCCATCATTTTCCTCTTTTGATATAATACATTTCAATTACGATATATGGTTTTATTCTGTGTAATTGTGCACAGGCTACAGATCCTTTATCATTTCGGGTGCTTTTAAGCAATTGGCATCAAGTCGAAAATCAAGGTTACAAATTAATGTTAATTTAAATTTCACATAGGTTTCATACAAAAGCAAATCATTACAAATATATCATTTGTTAAAAGAACGACTTAGGGTGCTTTGCTCGCAAGCCCACGATTTATAGCTAGGATTCGCTCAGTCAGGGGAGGAAAATGTTAGTGGATTCATCAAGTCCCTTGCTTACATTACAATCACAGTCATACTGAAACTAAAATTCCAGCACGAAAAGACAGCAAACAACACAGTGTTATTCACAGCATAAAACGATTTCATTAAACATATACAATACACATACTATACCATCAAATATAAGTTATCCATGACAAATGAAATATTAGTGCAAATTATGTTTATAACAATATCAAAATATATACATATGTTATTCCATCAAATATGAACTATCCATGAAAATAAAAGAAATATTTACACATTATGTTAATAACAATATTATAAGTTTCATTTTACCGACTTGTAATGACATATTGCAACACAGAAGCAAAACAATTCACCAAAATAAACCGTACACTCCGCTGGCTTCTGACTCTCTATTTTTCCGTTCTGGAGCAATACCTTTCGGATCTCCTCCAAAAAACCTCACAAAAACTCGACTTCAATTTATGACTTGATTTATCTTTTACATGTATAAAGGGTGTCTCAAAATATATACATATATAGGGTGTCTCAAAACGAAAGGTACAAGGTCTTATAAAATAGTATTTCAAAGAGGTGGGATATCTCAACACATTACATTTCCAGCATTTGGAAAAATGCTTTTCAGAAAATTCCCCCTACGTTGAGCCCGCTGGAACATGGTTGCATAGAGCAAGAAAGCTGATTTGTTTTTAAATGGTTCGAAGAAGATGAACTTCCATGTTTTGTCAGCGATTTGCTCGAGGATCGTTCAGGTAATTTATTACATAAATTCCACTTTAAATATGCTTGGCTCAATTTAGAAATTTGAATTCTATTTTTACAGAAATCGATTCAGTACATGATGAAATTCAGTCCCAAGAAGATGAAAATGATTCCGAAGATTAAAATGATCAACTTCCATTTTTTCTCAGCGATTTTCTGGAGGATCGTTCAGGTAATTAATGATGTAAATTCAACTTTAAATATGCTTGGCTCAATTTAAAAATTTCAATTCTATTTTAGAGAAACTGATTCAGTAGATGATGAAATTCAATCCCAAGAAGATGAAAATGATGGCCAACGTCTGCCGCAATAAATGTAGGCTTATAATTCTATCATAAATAACATTAAAATTTGAGATTTGTTAAAAAAACTTTTCTATTTTGATATCATAAAGGCAGGTAAGAAAGAGTGACTGAACCAAATTATGACTTTGGTAAAGTACTTATAGTCTGCCGGCCACTGACTCTTAAACAATTAAGAGGAGTTTTATTGCATGTAGCCTAATAAAAAAAAAATTGTTGTTCGTGATATTCACTTTCTGAGATGATTTGCATCTGTTCTTGGTATTTGCTCTGTTTTGTCTTTGATAGTCGCCAAGTTCATATATCCGTTTCTTCTGTGGTTTGTTCAAATCTTTGAGTTTACCTGGATTAGCATAAATTAGATTTGATCCCCTGTTGCTATTTTAGGCGGTGTAAATAAAAACAAAATTATAACGTTACGTTAGTTGACGAACTTCACAATGGGCCCTGAAGGTTTAGAAAGTATATTTATCATTTTCAAAATAATTAAAATGAACCTAAAATGCAGTTTTCACCGTCGGCTAGCACCTAATGTAAACTAGATACTATAAATAAAAATAATGTTATTTTTACACATGAACAATCTTACATAACTTCATATATTTTATTCACATTTGCAGAAAGTTTATTTTCACTTAACATTCCGTTTTGGATGAACATCTAGATTTTGACTTGGCGCTAAACAGTGCAATTTCACTGTCCATAAAAGATTTCGGCTTGAAGAAAATGTCAGACAAAAGAAGATTTTCAGAGTTTAAATCCCTTTTATATCTTGGATCGCCACATTGAGAGCAATCAAGAATAGTTGGTTTCTCTCTAAAATATAAATATAAAGTAGAGTAAGCGGAAATGCATGTATGGAAGGCAGAACCGCCCGGAATCCGATGTTTTAATTGCATTTAGTTAGAATAAAGGTGAGACGTATGTTATTGTAATGCGAAACGGTGTCACTGGGCGTGGCTTATGATGGTACAAATATGACGGCATTCACAATGTCGACCTTAATTTTTGCGCCCAGATAACATCCTGCTATTTTTAAATACGATCTTTTGTTTTTTTTCTAATGAAAAGAGCATATTGTGCAAATAAGCAGGTAATTAATTTTTTTTTGTTTCGAAAATATGAAAACTGTTTTGGCTTTAATGAAAAAATAAACAATAAACCACACATTAAATCAGAGAAAAACTTGCAGTTATTAGGTATTAGGTGTTTTGTTCGATTTTTGGTTAAATAAATGTTTCCAATATTAACACACTTATTTATAACACTTTAAATTTAAATTTTGGGAATACGGCCTTGTTCATAATGTCACAGTTTATACAGTAACCGATATAAACTGTGATAATGCTACATAATTGGTAACACCACAAACATAAAGGAAGTACATGTTGACAGGAGGGTGGTACCAATATGGCGAAAGGGAAACTACTTTTGATCAGTCGATTCGCCTCTTCTTTATTCTATGTAAATGTTTAATAACCATTTATAGGGATGTACAGGGTTTTTCCGTAAATTTTAGCATCCGAGGAAGTCGCGGGCTCGTGCTGAAATATTATTAGAAGTAAGGTATTCATGTAATTTTTGGAACCGAACAATAATAAACTTACATAGCCTCAAAATAAGTTGATAAGTAATGTTCAACAGAGGGTGAACCCCAAGGAAATGAATATATCAATTTATATTTGTCAAAACCACATATATGTGTTTACTTCTGGCCCCTCGCGGGCCAGGACTCGTCTACGGTCGGACACGTTTGAACGCCAGTTGCTACGCCACTGCAGCGAGTACAGGGAAAGACCGACACCATTTTTGCTTACTCATTATGACCTAGCGTTACATATATGTAACGCTAGGTCATAATGAGTTAAACAAATACAGCGACCTGTAAATGGAACGCTCATATATCTATTTGCAATATCTGTATCCAGCATATCCCTAAATAGGATTTCTAATGATAAACGTTACGACGGCGACGGAATGAATCGCCTTCTCATACAATTCCAGTTCCTCCATCACCAGAATAATGTGTAAAAAATGCGATATTGGCATTTGCCTAGAATGTACTGTTATATTTCATACAAAGACTTGTTAAGCAATTTTGTCCCGATACTTAGTGGTATTGTTGTCAACGGAGCAGAGTCAAGGTCA
>JAEQML010067048.1:0-19433 GCA_016904865.1 Pissodes strobi
TTGTTGTATTCCTAGTGACAAAATAAATGAAATTCTTTTAGTTTTTAATAATTACCACCCAAAATTACAATTCATAATTGAAAAAGAAGTTAATAATCAAATACCTTTTTTAGATACAATGATAATTAAACAAAACAATAATATTCTAATTACCTATTGGTATTTAAAACCTGTACACTCTAAAAGATATTTAAATTATTATTCTTATCATAGTAATAAAATGAAAATAAATTTAGTTTTAGCTTTAAAAAATAGAATAATAAACCTAGTTCATCCTACTTTAATAAATACAAATTTACACAAACTTAAAGACATCCTTATAGATAATGGCTATCCATTAAATTTTCTAAAAAAAATTGCTTTTTACCATTAGAATAAATAACATCAACAATAATATTCATGATAACATAAATAATGATATTTCAAATCTTTGTTATGCTTCATTTCCATATATCAAAGAACTTACTCCATAAATAATAAAAATTTTTAGAAATGAACCTGTAAAATTAGCGCAAAAAAATGTTAAATCTATTGGTAATTTATATTCTAAATTAAAAGATAAAACTATTGCTTTAAATTACTCAAATTTAGTATATTCAATTCCATGTAATAATTGTGATAAAAAGTATATTTGACAATCGTCACAAAATCTAAAAAATAGAATTTCTGGACATAAAAGTGACATAAGACTTCAAAAAAACACTTCTGCTTTATCTGAACATGCATATATTACTGGTCACATACCAAACTTTAATGAAATCAAAATTCTCCATACAGAAACAAATTTAAATAAAAGGTTATTTTTAGAAATGGTCGAAATAAATAAAACTAATTCTATGAATAAGAGAACTGAAATTGATGATTTAAGCTCAATTTATTCTTATATTTTATCACTAAATAATCGATAATTTTGTACCAATACACCTTACCATTATTACTAAATTAGGTAACAACAATTATCAAGTATTCCTTTAATACCTCGTAAATTATTTATTTTGAAACAAAGTAGATTGACTTTGACATTTTATGTAGTTCTATAAGTTATTCTAATATTTTACCAATTTTTTACAATATTTTTTAAAATGTTATAATTACCAAAATTGAGTTCAACTAGTTTTGATTGTAATTTGCCACAAAATTGTTATATATTGTACATTAGTATATAAAATAATTTTTAGCCCTGACGAAGGTCACGATATACTGACCGAAAGCTTGGACGCAAAACAAATCAACTTTTAATAAACCTTATTGGCTGAAGACCCGTTAATTATTTCTGCATTCAAACATACAGCCGTGATCCTATGAATAAATATTTATATCCTTATTTATAGTTCGAAAACATCTTTCCCCTAGAATGCAAATCTCATTGACCAACTTCGATGCACTACACGTTTTTGCATTCTCAAAGGTCTTTTTGGTTTGCAGCAAAGATGGCGAGTCTTCATTTAAAATTACATCCAGACATGTAACACATTTTTGTAAAGAAATTGTAACAAAGCCAGCAATATATTTAACAAAATATCGTTAGAATACGTCGTCATATGCCAAGCTGGCGATGTAATAAAGTCCATGTTCTTAATTTGATCACTGACTTTATTGTACTCTATTGTTAGAGATCTTCCCCATCTAGAGTGACTGTTGGTTTTTTGCCACCGCTGCTGCAATGCAAAATGGAAGTGGAATCGATTGCTGTTGCATTGCCAGTTTCGGCATCTTTCACTTCAATATGAGCGCCCTCAAACTGTTTTGCAGTAGGGTTATTATTGTGTGCAAAGTATACTTTTCACACGCTTATTCGGGTGTTTAGATTAAAAGACTTCGTCTCCGTTTTAGAGCTTCGCCCTCAGAGGTCCCATTCCCAGATCTCAAAAAAATGGGCTCAATTTTAGTGCTTCACCCCCCCCCCCAGGAGCCCTTTTTTGCAAAACTGTACAAAATGGTACTCTCATACCAGGGGCCCCCTTTGATGGCTTGGGGCCCAATTTTAGGGCTTCGCCCCCGGAGGCTCCATTCCTAAATCTGTAAAAAATGGGACTCCCGTACCATAGACCCCATTCCCCATTCCCCTGAAGCCCCATTTTGGGGCTTCGCCCCAGGGGCCCCTTTTTCAAATGTGTCAATTATAAGGCTCCCACATCGGGGGTCCCATTCAAAATCTTCACCCCCTCCGAGGGCCCCGTTTGGAAAATGGGCGCCGGGCTCACTAAATAGAGGAAAATTTATGACTTTTGCCTTATCGTCGTCAACATCTCTATCAGATCTTCATTTATTCTTTCGTTGAATCCTAGCTAAAGAAAAATTTTAATAATACCGCATTTCAAGGGAAAAATTAAATATTTTTACCTGAATTATGGAAATATAAATTATTCCCTGCATGTCTCTAAAAAATCATACGGTTTTTTTAAAAATTGGATTTTTAAGGTGGACTAAAAAATAAGCATTTTTTGAAATTCCGCATTTCAAGAGGAAAAATTTATATTTTTTACTTATTGAGGCATTACAGATTACTCGTTAAATTCTCAGAATACGTAAAACAAAGTGTAGGTATGAGTGCTGAGTTAAGCGGCGCATTGTAACAAGAGCGAAAACCCTGAAGCAAAAAAACAAGATTGCTCTAAAAAAAAAATAAAATAAACATTAAATTAAATCACACCGATCAATTTATTACATTTTACAATTAATATAATAAAAGAGCTTGTCCTGGGATTTAGCTGTGTTAATTTATTTTATGAAATACATAAACAAGATTGTTAGAATTACTTTTGTCAAGATCAATTTCCAGGTCTGGTATTATTTAATTTAGTTCCATTTTTTTTTGTTTTTAGATCATATAGATAAAAACTGGTTTTTAAACAATTTTTTACTAAACTACGGGACATAATAATATGGATATTGTATTTTTTTCAAACATTAATTGCGTCATAAGTTTTGAACGAAAAAAGATATCGAGATGCGGTTTGAATTATGTTGTAGAAAATTTTATTGAGAAAAACATACTTTATCGGAAATATTTAATTTTGGTAGGAACTGTATTATACAGGGGTTGGAATAAGACACTTAAATGACTAAAGATTTTTAAACGACGAGGCAACTTAACATTTGGTTGCCTTGGTTACATTTTTATTGATGTCTTATAATCACTACACCATTTTGTGTAGGAATTTATTACAGCAAAAAAAATATTTGTTGTTTTCCGAAACTTTGTGATATTCATACTTTTGCAAAACAACGAAGAATTTTCTTCTTCTGGTGTAATAAATTTCCACACAGAATGATTATTTTTTAGTTAAGTGCGTATTGGTGAACTTATTTCATGAAAAAAAGTCCGTATAAACATGGGTCTGGAAATGCATTGTTTTTTAGATGCTGGGTGTTAAATTTTGTTATTAATATCTCCGCCCTGACCTATTACTCAGACATTTTTAGCCTTTTTTGGACACTAATTTAAGACAAGCGATTGCAAATTTTCTTAAAATATTTTGTGGAATTTGAAAGAAAAAAAAAATGAAAACAACTTGCTTATTGCAAGAGCCAGGGACATATAATAAAAAGGTATTTATTTTTTTTTCTCGAAAGCGAGGTCAGATAGGAACAAAATTATAGCAGCAAAAAAGTTGTATTTTTAGTTGCTTCATTTAATAAAAATTACAAAAAAAGTTAGTGGCGTACATTTCTCGAACAAAAATAATTCGAAAGATGCCCCCCGGGGCATAATAAATTTAATAATTTTATTCTAGTTATGGCTAAAATAGACTTTTATCACCAAAAATAGACCTACCAAATTTCAAAAAAGTCCTTTTAAAAATATTTATAATATTTATAAAAAACCGTTTTTTTAACACCCCATGTTTAGATGAACTTTCTTACATGAAATTACTTTAGGAATGCGCCCTTAAATTTAATAAGTTGAGAGTGAAAGCTGTGTGCCTGTACGAAATATACTAAATGAAACACTCTTTGTATTCCATACATAAAATTTTAATCTAAAAAGATCTCTAAATTAGCGTAACAGAGCGCTTTCGGCAGGTGCCATTATCAGTGTTACCTGGAAAGTGAGTAAAAGAACCACCCAGTTGTGGAGAACAGTGAATGATGTCGAATTTTGGGTTAAGAAATTAAAATTTGCAATCGGCATTGTTATGTACATTATGGCATGAATAAAATTGTATTTTGAGTTTTAAATTTGAATTTTGAATTCTGAATTTGTTAAGATATAAACGATGTTAATTAAAAATTGTAAATTAAGCCTGATGAGTTTTTGTGTGATTTTTTTTTTGTTATTCAATTTTTAGTTGCTCGTCATTATCGTTTTCACAATTTGTCTAGCGAGCTTTTAGAAAACTCGTTACAAATTGGATCGAATAGCATTTTCGAAACATATCTACACTGGGATTTATATTCCATCCACCATGTTGCCTAATAGTCGAAAAGAAATTTTCCAGAAAGTCCTGATTTAATCTGTCAGTTAAATGAAAAACCGATTTTTTTTTTGGATTTCTTCGATTCAAATAAGGCATGTATTGCATTAATGGTTTGAATCATACCATAAAAACAAGACGGCAGAAAGCCTTCGAGATTTTTAATTTTGAAAAATATCTAAGCCTTTTTTAAAAGTTTGGAATATTATGGTATTTTTGCCTGACAAAGCACAACCGTAAGGATTTTTTTAATAGAACCGTTTACTATTTAAAGAATCAAATAAATGATTCATATCTTCCAAAAAATTAGCAGTATGAATTCCATCCGCATGGATTTGCCCGTTTTTGACACATGTTTTTACCGCTGCGGCAACAGTATGGGACAGAACCTGTAAGGCTAATTTAATAGTTATTTGTGTATTTAGAGCGCAAAGTAACGGATTGCCGCTTGAGAAAGAATGTTACTGCGCGACGCGTAGCGGAGCGCAGTAATCTTCGAAAACGGCAATCTTACTTTGCGCTCGAAAAACACACAGAACTTTTTCTACAGCCGTATTTTTTAAAATTAAATCCACATTTTTCTCTATACTTATTCTGAAATTTGCGAATGACTGTCAGTTTTGACATATTATGTTCGGGCTTCGGGCATATTTAGAACAGGATTGTCAGCAACAAACTGTAACAAACGCACGACTGTCATTTATTTATCTTCGGTTTCCATGACCATTCAGCACACTAGACGGAAAAAGTGAGAATTTCCTTTTCCATGTTTGCGCTAGAGCGCAAAATAAGGATCCACGGCATTAGTCGATTTTGCGATTTCATTTGAATTTAGTATTTAGTTATTTTGCGCGCGGCTGTAGAAAAAGGACATTTTTTCGAAACCATTTGGGTTAATATGTTTCTGAGAAAGCTTTGGCATGGCTCGTGCCGTATTCGAAGACTGATCTATTGCAAACACCCTTTTAATATGATCAAAACTTATAATGTTCTCGAACAAGGTAAAATTATTCTGTAGCAAGTTATACCGGATATTTTTGAATAAATGAGGTACATCAAATATCCGAAAAATGTTGTGTTTCTGACAAAGGAAAAATGGCGTTTCAGCACTTATTCCTAACAAACTAAAAGCTTTTCTATGGTTTGAATCCTGATCACATACGATTGCCTTTGGAAGAAATACAACAGCATTTAAATTATCGAGGACGTACAAAATTGAAGATTTCAATTTTTCGCCTTTTACCGATGTCCCGGAAACAAAATATGCCAAAGGCAATTTCAATTTGTGATACAGGCCTCGAATAGAAAAAACTAAAACTTGTTTAGCATGTTTCGGAAGACGTCCTAATGGACCAAGATCCTCGGAACCCTCAATAATTTCTATTTTTTTGGAATATTCCAAATCTTTTTTAATCGACATTTCGGCAAGAGCCAAAATAAATTTCCGTTCTTCACTAGGCATGGTAGAATATATTTTTTTAAGGTGATTTAAGACAGTTTTGTCGATTCCCGGTTTAAAGATGCATTCTCCAATCCAACCTCTTATACTAGAAACACTGGGGAGAATTAAACCTTTTGCCGCTTTAAAAAGCGGTAAGCTGATTCTTGGACCCATTTTAAGAAAAAACTTCATATGAACATATGCCCTAAAGGTCTTAACTTTTGAGATATACCGGGTGTCAACGAAATCATTTAACAATGCATCATTCAAATGTTTTTTTAAGGATAAATTTGTAACTTTGGTTGAAGATATGGTTTATGAAAACTCATTTTTTCTCTAAAAAATAAATGAAGATCACTTCCGGCTTGACCGGAAGTGAGCAGGAGGCAAGAATTTCAAACACAACACTGCAGCTTGAAATTGCCATTTTAACCATGTATCACAAGTTGCCATTTTTTCTCAAAATGGCGGCGTAGAGGGCATTTATCCCAAATTCAATATGGGTGCACTTTGACATCACCATTGGAGTTTTTGTCAAACTGTCCGTTGATATAGAAGACAAGATAGGTTTTCATGCAGATTATTCTCATTGTTGGAAATTATAGATAATTGTTATAAGCGTTATAATTGTTGAAGCATTTTTAGTTTTTCTTTAAAACGTCAAAATTTAGGTAAATTTTTCTCGAAATTTTGAATAGAAACCGGAATATATTTTACCACATTTGAATAGAGCTCGAAATTCCCTTTTGAGCGATGTAACACAAGTGGCCATTCTTTTAAAATGTGGCGTTGTTGATAGCATAATTAAATATGGCGGCGCGACGCCATATTGAATTATGCCCTCTACAACGTCATCTTTTAAAAGAATAGCCACTTGTGATACATTATTCAAAAGGGAATTTCGAGCTCTATCTAATTATTTAAAAATATGTATAGGGTTCTATTCAAAATTTCGAGAAAAATTTACATACATTTTGACATTTTAAGGAAATACTAAAAATGCTTCAATTTTATAACAATTATTTAGAATTTCCAACAGTGAGAAAAATCTGTAAGAAAACCTATCTTGTCTCCGATATCAACGGGCATTTTGACAAAAAATCTATTGGTGATGTCAAAATGCCGCCATATTAAATTTGGAATAAATGCCCTCTACGCCACCATTTTGAAAGAAAATGACAACTTGTGATACATCGCTAAAAAGGGAATTTCAAGCTCTATTCAAATATGTGAAAATATTTGCAGGGTTGTATTTGAAATTCTTGCCTCATGCTCACTTCCGATCAATCCGGAAGTGATATTCATTTGTTTTTTAGTGGAAAATCTGAGTTTTCATAAATCATATCTTCAGCCAAAATTTCAAATTTCTCCTTAAAAAAGCATTTGAATGGTGCGCTGTTAAACGATTTCGTTGACACCCGATATAGAGGTCAACTTTAAAAAAAAAAAATTATTAGACACTTTTGGATTTCTCCTGCGTCGAATTGCTACTAAAAGTCGCAGGAGAAATCCAGAGTTATTTCATCAGTAGCCTGTGGAAGTTTTCTGGCAAAACTATTATTAGACAAGCAGTGGTACGCCACTGACTTTTCTTAAAATAAAAAATATATATATTTTTGAAATCCTTATTTCTTAAGGAAAATATTTGATCACTTGATTTTTTTTTAGTCCGACACACGGTTTTCACCTAAAAAAATAAAATCTAATTCTCTACATTGTGATATTGTCATTAACGTAATTGTTATGACCATGCAAAGAAACGATTAGTGATTTTTTTTAAGCGAAAGCCTTGCATCGGATTTAAAAACACCAACTGATCAAATTTGTTTAGAAATGTATGCGGATTTCAAAAAAGATTTTTATTTTAAGATAAAGGTGCGTACCATATTTTTCTTCAAAAATATTCAATGCAAAACTGGTACGGACGTAACTGAAAAAAAACTGTCTGTACAACAGAAAATACATCTTGATGCCTAAAAGACGTGTACCCAATTTCATAAAGATATCTACAATAGTATCGCACTTATTACATAAAAAAAAAACGTTTTTTTTTTAAACTTTACCTCCCCTTGTATCTAAAAGTTAAGTTGTTTAGGGCATACATTCATAATAAGTTTTTTTCTTAAAATGTGTCCAAGAATTAACCTTTTAAATATTAGCATTGTCATTAACGAACACCCTGTATAGCAGTGGCGGCTCGTAGGTATACAGTGCGAGTCTCTAACTTTGGAATAAATTGTGTAAAGGAGAGATATTTTTTTTTCGATAACTAAACTATGCTAGCACACGTCGATGACTATGTGACGAACTGAAACTTTATTATGCCATTTAAAAGAATAATAAAAAAGGACTTTCATTTAAAAAATAGTCGATGACGTCATATCTCAAATTTGAGACACCCGTATGAAGCGGCCCGAGGTATTATGCCCACTATTATATGTTTCGATAAAGTTCTTGACTAATCCCCAGTTTTATTCCTCCAGATTAACGTCGAGGTTCATTGAAAGTTTTATTCTTACCACTATTTAAAATCCATTTTTTGCAAAGTTCGTCGTTCTTTAGGGGAATTCGAAATAATTTAATCCCATGATTTATTCGATTATTATTGCGGTTATAAAAACAACAGGTGATGCCTGACATGTTGAAAACAATAATAATATCAAAATATTATAGTCAAAAATAGGAGAATAATAATTAATGTCGTATGAATTGTGGGGGCTCCGCAAACACTTGATCCTGACATAAACCTAACTTGCTGCAATTGCGATTATTTGGAAAATTTAGCTACGCGCGCCGTGCAGGGCGCCGCGCGGTTTTTGCTCATATCTTTTTGCTGGAGGATCGAGCAAGCACGTAGGTCTTACTTTAGTTCATATGCATCGCGCCGGACCGGCCGCAGTTTTCCGCGAAACAGTCTTTGATGAATATTCGCAAGATGAAAGAGAGCGTTTTTATACGTTTTTACGAAATAAGGGTGATAATTTTATTGCTCAATATTAGTTATTGAATGTTTTTATTGTTCCGGATCCGCGGTCAAATTTGATAGGTATCTACCTAGGTACCTATACATTATTTTAGACTTCATATACTGTAGTGTAGTAGTAGCATAAACCTAACTACGCCGAATAGTTAGGTTTATGGTAGTAGGTACAAGATTTTTAGTAATTTTACACATTATGAAAATAATTATATTATAGGACCTGTTATGTTAAGTTCCTATAATAGGTAGGTACGCCTAAATAACTAAAAAAGTATGTCTATACCTATTATCATACCTATATACTATATAGGTACGTACTAACAATAATAACAATACCTAGGTAATTATTAATTGTTACTAAAAAGTAAAAAACCACAAACTGTAAATAAAAAAACTCCGGTCCTGCAACATTTAAAATCATAAGTAAATAACCGAAATAAAATAGAAGCCTCTTTTCATATTTAATTATTATACATAATCTATTTTAAGTACATTTAAATTTGGCAACAGCGCGAGCGACCCGAGTTCTGAAAGGCGTTTGGCCGTTGTTTGGCAAGCAACGAAATACGATAAAATTTAATTCGTAATAATGGTGGCGCCATCTCTCGATACAATTGTAGCATTTTTCTATAGGCTATGCCCACTGAGCGTCTATTCGGAGTAGTTAGGTTTATGCTATTAGTGTGATGAGTATTAGTTATAGAACGTATATAGTTAGGCAGCTAGTGAAGAAATTATTACAACACACATGCATAAGTATTCCGAATTTTTGCAAAATATTATTAATTAAAAAACATCCATAAAAACAATGTAGTTACTTTTTACATATTCAATTTGGCAAACTCGCAGAAACCCTCCTTTCCCCCCCGAGTATAAATAGGAGACAAACAAAAACACGTCGTTTTATATCTATTCCTTGGAATATCCTTGGGAAGGACACTAAAGGACAGCGAGGAGATAAAGTATCTCTTCGAAATACTAGCAGCCGAAACAACCCCCTCCTATGGGTTTGATAGACCCTTCTCAGTAGCAATTGTAGGCAGAGAAGAATGGGAGGGGGCCTGCTATAAAAGCGGACCAAGAATGGTGTACCGACGGCTCTAAGACCAGTAAAGGGGTAGGAGCCGGGTTCCACAGACCACGGTCAAATATCTCAATAAACATGGACAGTCAAGCCACAGTATTCCAAGTAGAGGTCGCGGCAATGGGGAACTTGCATAAATATTACTCACAAGCATAGATTAATACTATTAAAAGTACCAAAAAAAAACTATTTTTTTATTTTTGTGTAATAAATATAAGCAATTAAAAACTGCATAATTCAAATTATTCTTGTAACGCGCCGTCCTTGGCTGGGACCGGCTGTGTACGTCAAGTAGCTCGTTTGTCGTCGCGCCTGACAGACGGCAGAACAGGGAACGTCTTAGCAGAACTTTCTTAATCTTTCAAAATGACTGATGCCGGTTTTCTTAAAGGACAGTCTTTACCATTAGTGGATATGTTTATGGTGGCGTCTTACATAAAAAACGGCGAAAGTTTTTCTTTTGCTGAAGTTCGCGGTGTTAAAACTAATAGGTAGGTTTATAGAAAAACTAGTTAATAAGTTTGTGTTGCTTCCATTATTATTATTATTAATATTAAAGCACATATTAAAGTACAAATCAACACGAATTCTGACAAACACCCTCGCAATTCAACGACAAGCAGTAATAAACGTAAATATTTTAATACTTATGGCTGTCGTACTGCCTTCACTGACATTTTAAGATAACATGTCAATGACTGCCTTCCGATCGAACGAGCGACGTGACGTCACGTGTCGTTTAAAATGAATAGCTTGCGGTCAAAACTTCAATTATTGTTTATTGCAAATTAAATATTGCGATTTGAGGGCTGATATTTGGTGTGTGCTGTCTCTATAGGTATACTCTATTTCGAAATGGTGCGGAGTAATAAAACCTACTTATAAATGCAAAACGCTAACAGAGTGGTCAAATAAATTTTTGTGATTTCTAAATATTTAGCCACAGCTGTTATAGCCTGCTGTATTATATTTTAACCATTCCACCCTGTTTTGTATGGCAATCCCGCTGCAAACAATAGGCTTTATTAGCAAAGGGGCCATTTTCTACCTGCAGTAGCGTACGTTTGGGTATTTAATTTAAAATACCTGTTTTACCTAAGTACTTTTATTTATTCACTTATTTATGTATATTCAAAAACAGTTAGTATTACTGTAACATTTTATCACATATAATATTTATATAATAAGGTATAAGAATTGCGATTTTGTGTAAACAGTTATGTAGAGAACTATGGTATATCATTTTCGTCGTCAGAAAAATCCGTCGAATCTTCGTCATGTTCCAAGGATATAATTAAAGGCTCTACAATTAGGTCAATTAAATGGTCTAGTTTCCACATTTTTTCTTCTTCTTTTATAACATGCTCAATACACTTACGCCATTTTTCAGAATCGACATTTTTTAAAGATTCCTCAAAGATAATTTTAACATCTTTCATTTTAAACGTCGTGTTTCTCCTTGCTACATAACTTTTTACTTGGGCCCAAACAAGTTCAATGGGATTTAATTCGCAATGATACGGAGGCAGACGAAGAATAGTAATATTTCGTTTCTGTGCAATTTTGTCAACCACATACTCGGTGAAACGAGCTTTATTTGAGGACACTATGGACAACAGTTCCTTTTTCACCATACTTTCATCAAATGGTATGTTATTCTGTCTAAACCACTGAATAATATCCGCTTTTCTCCATGAATTAGTTGGTATTCTGTCAACTTTTCTGGAATGATAACTCGCATTGTCCATCACTATTACAGAATTAGGTGGAATGAGATCTAACATTTGTTCAAAATATTCTTCGAACACATCGCCATTCATGTCTTCATGGTAATCGCCAGAATGATTTGACTCAAACATTAACAAACCGCCCTCAACAAAACCATCAACACTTCCATGGTGTGTAATAATCAGTCGCTTTCCTTTCCCAGATGGTAGTTTTAGTCCGGTGGACCAGCCTTCTAAGAATGCTTGACGAAAACTTGAAATATTTTTGTCTTGCCAAATCTTCCCAACCGTATATCCTTCATTAAGCCATGTTTCGTCCAGATAATAAATCTTTCTATTCTCACTTCGAAACTGCTTTATCTGTCTTAAGTAATGTCTCCTCCAGCAAATAATTTCATCTTTTTCGATTAAGAGCGATTTTCTGCTTTGTTTTTCCCAGCTGAAATTCATTTGTTTTAAAGTTGTCCACAATTTCTTCCTGCTTATCGTTGGAGATATATTTTGGTCTTGCTTCAAGGCTCCTAAAATTTTGTCGATGGTTGGTATTTCCTTAGTAAAATAAAAGGAATGTACTGTTCTTCTAATTATAAGTTTGTAGTCTTCATCGATAGGCACCGTCTTTCTTCCTGAAGATGGTATAGGTGGTTTTACAGCTCCACTTTTTCGTCCACACCTTAATTTATATATCGACGTTTTTGAAACACCCGTCATTTGCGAACACATTTCCACCACGGTATCAACGCTATACAGAGGATTTTGATGTTTGAGGGCGTCATATACATTAAGAATAATATTCTTTTCGTTAACAGAAAATGGACATTTGCTCGCTCGTTTCACTGGAGAGAAAACTGAATTAGCCAATTTAATTGAAACTATGAAATGAAACAAACACACTGTGTCTTCTTCGGAAGAACAAATATAACTGAAAAATTACAATTACTTAAACTTTAGGGTATGCATACAAAAAATCGTCAAATTTGAATGTTTACAATAGTAATAAAAGCACCTAAGTGTGATAAATATAATACTGGGAAAGTCCGAGTATTAGGACAGGTAAACGTTTAAAATATGTACGTATATGTACGTAATTATGTACGCCTATGTATCAGCCATCAGAAAATGATTTATTACTTCGCATCATTTCGAAATAGAGTATAGGCAAATATATTAACAAAATTTTCAAGTTCCCTATTCAACACTGCGCCATGGAGATAGAGAAATTGAACATTAGAAAAAGGAGGGTAGTCATATACTCCGACAGTCGTAGTCGTACTACCTTATACGTCCCCCAAGGCAAGACTCTCCCCACCATATCGAACATCAACACTACCATGGCAGAAGTCAAGTTTCATCACCATGATATTCGCAAAATCCTTAAAGAACTAGATACGCAAAAGGCATCAGGACCGGACGGAATACTTGCCATAGTGCTAAAGAACTGCGCCAACGAACTAACCCCCGTTTTTTCCAGGCTTTTTTCTCTTTCTTACGGAAAAGGGATTTACCCATCCTCTTGGAAAGTCGCTCGAGTGCAACCTGTTCCAAAAAAAGGCAAGAACACTACGCCCTCAAACTATCGCCCAATTGCCTTGCTTCCAATAATCTCCAAAGTCATGGAATGTGTAGTCAACCCGCAACTACTCAAGTACCTCGAGAACAACAGAATAAGAGAGATCGACAGGAGATATATTGGCCTATGTCACTCATATATGGAGTAGGGCAATTGAAAACTACGGAGGGTCTCGAGCGATTGCGTTGGATATTTCAAAGGCATTCGACAGAGTTTGGCATGACGGACTGCTCAACAAACTGCCGTCCTTCGGATTGCCAGCCTCTCTCTGCAGCTGGCTGGCCAGTTTCCTTAAGAACCGATCCCTACACCCTACACGTTGCAGTCGATGGGCACATCTCGGACACATTCACCATCAACGCGGGCGTGCCACAGAACGCAATACTTTCACCAACTCTGATCGAAACGAATAGTCCTGTTTACAGTTTTGCAGATGACAGTACCCTTACCTCCCACTTTAGATCAGAAAAACCCTTACCAGCGACTGAGACTCACCACCGCAGACAGGAGCAGATTACAGCTATTAATCAAGACCTGGAGAAAGTTCCAACTTGGGGCGACCAAAATTTTGTCCAATTCAATGCAGCAAAGACCCAAGCAGCAACGTTTACCAAGAGGGCCAATACAGCGGGCCCTGACATCATTATGGCAGGATCGACCATTCGTTCATCCTCGTCAATCGGACTGCTGGGTGTCTCGGTCAACAGCAATATGTCATGGCATGACCATGTTGCTAACATCGCAAAATCAGCCTCCCAGAAGCTTGATGCGCTAGTTCGCAATAAAAAACTCTATACACCGCAGCAGTTGCTCTTGCTGTACAAAGCGCAAATAAGACCATGCTTAGAATATTGCTCACATATCTGGGGTGCCGCACCAAAGCACACCATAAAGCTGCTGGATTCCATTCAGAAGAGAGCTGTGCGTCTCGTCGGCGACCCGGAGTTGACTCGGAATCTGGATAGTCTGGAACACCGCAGACATGTGGCCGAGATGTCTCTGTTTTACAGATACTTTCACGGCAGATGTTCCCAGGATTTGGCTCGCATCATCCCGCCCCTGGCAACTCCTGCCAGACAGTCACGACAGACGGCAGGAGCGCACCAGTTCGTCGTACAACTAGAAACACCTAGAACATCGTTTTACAAGAACTCCTTTGTCTGGCGCACTGCATCACTGTGGAACTCACTTCCAGGACATATGTGTCCCACTAATTACAACCTACAACTATTTAAGAACCGTGTCAATCAACATCTTCGCGCACACACCACTCGTCGAGCGCCATAGGATTTCCCTTTAGTGCGTGTGCTACTCCCATAAAAAAAAGTCAGGCCGTCTTAAAAGCAGTTAGTGCACACAAGGCCAGATCTAGACTAGTTAAAGACTGCATAAGTGCTCTTGAAGAGGTCGGTCGTAACAATAAGCTCACCATTGCGTGGGTTCCGGAACAAGAAGGCCATCAAGGCAACGAAGAAGCCGACAAACTTGCAAAACGGGGCGCAAGTAAGGTTACGTTGGGGCCTAAGCCCTACTACGGCATAGCAGGAAGGGTCTTCAAAGCGGCAGTTAAAAGCTGGATAGATAAACAATCTCTAAACTGGTGGTTACTAACACCGGGGTAACTAGAGGCCAAACAGTTCATAAAACACGGCTCCCCAATATTCACGGCAGATGTACTTAAAAGGAGTCGCAAGACGATAAGAATATTAGTGGGTCAGCTGACGGGGCACTGTAGAATGAACAGACACATGGAAAAGATCGGCCTGGCAGATAATAGCCGTTGCAGGTTCTGTCAGGAGGAAACTCCAAAACACGTGTAGTGCGAGTGTGAAGCTCTATGCAGGCTCAGATATGCAAGGCTAGGAGAGACCAAACCGGGACCTGCAAGGTACATGGAGGAGCCGGTACTCCATTTGTAGAGTCTGATTAGGAAGACCAGACTGGATGAGGTCCTCTAGGCATGGTTCAGAGTGCTACAATAAACCTGCATAGGTTGCAGTGGCAGAGGCTGGTAATAGCGCCAACTCCCTTCAATTCTATTGAGCCGCCACTAGACTATTCAGTAATCCTAGTAACTTTCAACGCAAAGAGGAAACGATTCTGCGATATAGATAGATTAAGAAGTTATGCTAAAGGATAGAATATAAGATTCTTTCATTTGATCGAAGGAGTTGTTTTGCCATTTTTCAGATTTATTTTTCTTTGATCTTGTTTTAGGTAATCTATCTAAACTTCTTAGCATTTTCTTCCAAATACTCGTTATAACTCTTTGTTGATGAAGGTAGTTTGCTGGTTCTATCTGGTTGCTGGACGGCGAGGGAACATTGAAAAAACATTCATTTTATCGCACTTAACTAAAATGTTCCTATATTTTCTTTGGGCCTCCACGTTCAAGTAAATTAAATCGTTTATTGTTCATGAGCATGTTTTCACAAATACATTCTTGACCAATATTCTCATTTTTTAGAAGATTGAGAAAACTTCTTTTAGATTCTATTTCCACTGCGCCTTTTTTTGCTTTCAGATGAAACTGGTATTCGGTAGTTTCGAGATTAGATTGGACTTTATTTTTTCGACTAATGAATTTGTAGTGTAGTTGTTCGAGCTAGCGTTTTCGCTATCTTTGCTCCTACGTACAGGTTGCTCGTGACTCTCAGTTTTTCTTTCAGCCAATTTATCCTCATCATCAACATAATGATGTAAACGTTTTCTTTCAAGGTTTTCATTATTTTCATCAACTCCCCGCTCCAGGAACATGATGACTTATATACATTGCTTAACTCATCAAAATTCACAAGGAATGCTTAATTTGCACCGTTTTATACCGATCGTTAGCAAATTTGACACATCGTTATTTTTAGGTAATACATATAAAATAAAGCTTGATTGCTTCGTTATTTGGAGGCCAATTTTCCATAGATGAACTCATTCTATTGGCAAAATTTTACTAAAAAACTATTCAAAAACCTTCCAACATAAAAATTATTATTTATTTAAAAATATATAATAATAAGTTAATAAACTAAGTTTAGGCGCGTCTTGGCGTCTCTATTCAGGGTGTGTCAACAAGGTGTACGGCTAGGATAGTGCCTAAACGATAAGAAGTATAATAAAAAGGTCTATACAGGGTAAGTCACAAAATAGTTACAGTAAAATATGTACTTTTTTTTAAATAGGATACCATGTATATTATATCGTCACTGGACTCGGCAGAGAAAGAGCTTTACTTTGGTATCTCGTTTTTTAAATTTCGGTGCTGCTTTGCCACGTAATTAATATTTTTATGTTTTTTTTGCATTTCAAAGGGTCCGTTTAAAAGGCCGTAGTTATCTATGGATTCAAGCTAAAGCAGCGAAATTTTTATCATAGTTAGTCTAAGGTACCTTATAAAGGTGCCAGCGATAATTTGTAATTTTTTTATACAGGGTGTTTTTTACGAATTTATAAATTTACCAAAATTTAATATGCAATATCTTAACAATTTTAAATGGAACACCCTGTATTTTTTTATTTGATTAAATTTGCCCATGGAATACCAACATTTTTTACCGAATATGTCCTAGACCTAAACCCTTTACTTTTAAAGGTATTTTACTTTCTTTGTAAACTATGCATAAAAAGCATATTCTTAAAACTTTCTATCAAGATCGTTTAGACAAAAATATTTGAAACATTGTTGATGTGCTGTCAGCAATCAGTATTTTTGCAATTTTAATAATCGTTTATAGAGTTTACAAATGCCAAATCAACAATTTATCATCACACTACAAACTTATGTGTTCAATATGACCTCCTAAGCTCAGTGCGCAAGCATGAATTCTTCTCGACAATGAATCGCTAACTTTTTCCACCATATTTAGCGTAATTGTTTGGAAAACCTCCCAAATTTTGATTTTCATAATTATTTTCACTTGTGGTAGGAATCATATACCTTTTCCTTTACATATCCGCACAGGAAAAAATCTAATTTGGTCAAATCGGGAGACCTTGCTGGCCAAGATACCAGACCACCTCTATCGATCCATCGATTATTAAACTGTTCATTTAAGTAACTTCTCACTACTTGGCTATAATGAGCTGGTGCCCCGTCGCCGTCGCGTCGCGTCGTGCTGAGACCAAATCCTATTTCGAATATACTCAGGTAACGTTTGTACAAGCACATTTAGGTCGTTTTGCAAAAAGTTCGAATACATTTGGCCTGTAAGATGCAGATGCCCATAAAAAATGGGGCCGAATAACGTATATATCTATAATTCCTGCCCAAACATTAAGCGACCATCTATGCTGATGATGAATTTCCCGAGTAAAAAACGGATTGCTGGTGTTTCCGCTAGTTCTATTGTTAAAATAATATCACACGCTTACTTAAAATTCATGTTTAATTTCCTTAAACTTAAGGAGCAATACAAATTTCTGTGCTACAGCGCCGGCCATTTTAGAAAGACAAAAGTCATACATATTATATTATGCATTACAGTGGTCAGTGGTTACGTCAGCATCAGCTGGCTGGATTTTTATTAGCGCTGTTGCCGGGCTGTAAACCCTTATATGTGCATAAGAGAAACATAATACCTATATATTAATATGTAGGGATTTAACAAAATAGGCGAATTTTGCCGTAACATAGTGCAATAATTTCAACGCAAATCTTGGATTCGTCCAATTGGCCACTTGAGCGGTGGTGTGTTGTCATCGCTGATCAGGACCAGTGTGCCTATGTTGATGGGAAAATGTTGTGGGATCTTCCATTTACTTCTGGCTTGTAACTCGCACAAGTATTCCTGGTGCCATCGTTTCCAGAAATGTTGAATAATTTTCTGGAGACTCTGGTATCCCTTAAGTCGATTTTCTGGTACATCAGCATAACATTTGTCTGGTAATGCAGTCAAACTTTTACCCATAAGAAAATGTGCCGGGGTGAGGGGATTCAGCTGATCAGGTAAAGTAGATAATGGACAAATAGGACGCGAATTGAGTATCGCTGCAATTTGAATAAGCATTGTAGCAAAGTCCTCATAACATAAGTGAGCCTCGCCCACTATTCGCTTAAGATGGAATTTAAAACTCTTCACCCCAGCTTCCCAAATTCCCCCAAAATTAGGCGCTCGAGCAGGGATAAAATGCCATTTATTTTTTTTATGGCAGTGGCACACACACTAAAGAGAGATCCTATGGCGCTCGACGAGCGGTGTGTGTGCGAAGATGTTGATTGACACGGTTCTTGAATATTTGTAGGTTATAATTAGTGGGAAACAGATGTCCTGGAAGTGAGTTCCACAGTGATGCAGTGCGCCAGACAAAGGAGTTCTGGTAAAGCGATGTTCTAGGTGTTTCTAGTTGTACGACGAACTGGTGCGCTCCTGCCGTCTGTCGGGACTGTCTCACAGGAGTTGCCAGGGGCGGGATTATGCGGGCCAAATCCTGGGAACATCTGCCGTGAAAGTATCTGTAAAACAGAGACATCTCGGCCACATGTCTGCGATGTTCCAGACTATCCAGATTCCGGGTCAACTCCGGATCGGCGACGAGACGCACAGCCCTCTTCTGCATGGAATCCAGCAGCTTTAGGGTATGCTTTGGTGCGGCACCCCAGATATGTGAGCAATATTCTAAGCACGGTCTTATTTGCGCTTTGTACAGCAAGAGCAACTGCTGCGGTGTATAGAGTTTTTTGTTGCGAAATAGCGCACCAAGCTTCTGGGAGGCTGATTTTGCGATGTTAGCAACATGGTCATGCCATGACATATTGCTGTTGACCGAGACACCCAGCAGCCCGATTGACGAGGATGAGGGAATGGTCGATCCTGCCATAATGATGTCAGGGCCCGCTGTATTGGCCCTCTTAGTAAACGTTGCTGCTTGGGTCTTTGCTGCATTGAACTGGACCAAATTTCGGTCGCCCCAAGTTTGAACTTTCTCCAGGTCTTGATTAATTGCTGTAATCTGCTCCTGTCTGCGGTGATGAGTCTCAGTCGCTGGTAAGGGTTTTTCTGATCTAAAGTGGGAGACAAGGGTACTGTCATCTGCAAAACTGTAAACAGGATTATTCGTTTCGATCAGCAGGTCATTAATATAGATGAAGAATAGAGTTGGTGAAAGTATTGCGCCCTGAGGCACGCCCGCGTTGATGGTGAATGTGTCCGAGATGTGTCCATCGACTGCAACATGTAGGGATCGGTTCTTAAGGAAACTGGCCAGCCAGCTGCAGAGAGA
>JAEQML010067049.1:0-19431 GCA_016904865.1 Pissodes strobi
GTTTTACTCCACTCGACCATTGAGTCATTACATTGGCGACGAGGATAAAAAGTGCAATCGGACGCGGCGGGAAGCAGTAAAAATCGGCGAAAATAGTTCAATAGTCGGCGTGTTCGGTAAAAATGGCGACGGCGGTACCGCGTTTTTACGAATTCAATTCGGATGTAGATGATTGGGAACTATATTCAGAACGTTTGGTACAGCATTTTATTGTAAATGGTGTCGAGGATAACAAAATTAAGGTCGCAGTTTTGCTAAGTTCGGTAAGCCAATCCACGTATAAGCTACTGAAAGATCTTACTTTTCCGACACCTCCTCAAGATAAATCATTCGAAGCCTTGACGAACTTATTAAAATCCCAATTTGGAATTTCGAGAAGTGTATGGAGAGAGAGAATTAATTTTTACCAATTATCCCAAGGTTCTCTCACGATTTCGGAATGGCATGCAAAAATTAGAGGATCGGCGACATTGTGCAATTTTGGAGCTGACTTGGAGAAGATATTGTTGGACAAATTCGTCACAGGATTATCTCCTGGTAAGATTCTCAGTCGAATATGCGAAGAATCTGAGACGAAGAGCCTCAGGGACATTTTCACTTTGGCATTGAATCAAGAAAACGTGGTCAATGAAGTTAGGTATGTCTCCTCAACGTCAAATGTCCCGCCAAGAAATCGTCGATCATCGCCTACCCATAACTCGTCACGAACGACATCACGACCAATGAGAAGCCGCAGCCGCAGTATTGATCGCAGACCGAAGTTCCACAGCCAATCACGAGGCAGATTTCGTGGAAACCCAGAATATAATGGCCGCTATGACAGCAGAGAAAGCGACAGAAGGAAATTGAAGTTTGAGCATGGTAATAAAGGTTTTGAAAATAAAGGTAAATTGTGTTCAATTTGTGGTTTAATGCATAGAAATGAATGTCATTTTAAGAATTATAGATGTAATTTATGTAAAAAGGTAGGACACATTGCGAGAGTATGTAGAATGAATAATAAAAGGGTTCATTTCGTTGAACAAAACGTAAATAATTGTGATTCTGGTAATGAATATGACAGTTCTGTTGAATTTAAGGAAATGTAAGCCACAATAATTATTGTAATAATGAAAATATGGAAATGTATTATAACGATAACGGAGTTGAGTCTATGCAAAGTAAAGATGATTTTAATGTTGATATTGTATTGAATAATGTAAAAATTAGATTTTTATGTGATAGTGGCTCTGCAATTTCTGCATTGACTAGACAGTGTTATCTAAGGTACTTCCCTCATTTTAAGCTTTATCAAGATGACACGTTTTTAAAGGGCTACGATGGTAATATATTCAGCCAGATGGTTATTTCACAACAAATGTAACATTCAATAGTAGAACAAGGGAGTGCAGGTTCTTTGTTGTTCCCAGCGCCACAGCAAATATTTTGGGGCGTGACTGGATGACCAGGTTTAAGGTAAGAATAGATTTTGTAAACAGTGTTGTGTCAAATAATGAAGTAAATAAAATAATTTCAAAGTTTCCTAATTTGTTTGGTGATAGTATTGGTAAATACAAACACAAAAGAATTCATTTGAAACTGGTCGATGAAACTATCACCCCTGTTTTTTGTAAGTCGAGAACAGTGCCCTTTGCTTTCCGAGAGGCAGTTGACAGAGAGCTTGTTATGCTTGAAAAGGAAGGTATAATTTCTCAAATTGATTGTAGTGACTGGGCTACTCCCATAGTGCCCGTAATTAAAGCAGATCAATCAATAAGATTGTGTGGAGATTATAAAATTACGGTAAACAAATTTTTGAAACCAATAAACTATCCCTTGCCCAAGTGTAATGAAGTTTTATCTAGGTTTAATAATGCTAAGTTTTTCTCAAAGATTGATTTAAGATCTGCATATAATCAGATCGAATTGACCGAGGAAACATCAAAGATGTTAGCTTGGACGAATCCTCGCGGAATTTTTAAAATGAATAGAATGCCTTTTGGAATTACTCCTGCAACAAGTATTTTTCAGCAAATCATGGAACAGACACTTCAGGGAATTGACGGAGTGGTGAGTTTTGTTGACGACATAGCCATTTCGGGAACCTCCTTAGAAGATCATAATAGAAACTTGGAAAAAGTATTTGAGAAACTTCAGAATGCAGGTTTTACTTTGAAACGGGAGAAATGTAAATTTTTTGAAAAAGAGGTGAGCTATTTAGGTTTTAAAATAGATAGACATGGCATTAGAAAAATGGATGACAAGGTCGATGCAATTTCAAATGCGGAAAGACCAAATAATGTAAGTGAAACGAGAAGCTTTATAGGTTTAGTTAATTATTATTCTAAATTTATTCCAAATTTGTCCAAAATCGTAAATCCTATTTATCACTTGTTAAGAAACAATAATGAATTTATCTGGACAAAAGATTGCGAAAATAGTTTTCTTGAAATAAAAAGACAAATAGCTTCGGACATCACTTTAATGCATTTTAATCCGGAAAAATATCCAATAGTAATAACAACTGATGCAAGTACTAAGGGCATTTCAGCCGTTTTAAATCATACTATCAATGGTCAGGATAGAATTGTTACATGTGTATCTCGAACATTGTTGCCTTCGGAAAGGAATTATTCTACTATTCATTTAGAAGGTTTAGCTATATATTTTGCTGTTAATAAATTCTTCGAATATTTGGCTTGTTATCCTTTTATTTTAAAAACTGATCATCGTCCATTAGTTGCAATCTTTGGCGAACATAAAGGCATTCCACAAACAGCTGCTAATAGGTTGCAAAGGTGGGCAGCATTCCTATCAATGTTCAATTATAAAATCCAACACATTAAAGGTTCGCAAAATCCAGTGGCGGACTATCTTTCTAGAAAACCGTTAACTGCAAATCAAGAAGAAAATTTGGCAGAACACTACATAAATTTTACTGAAAAGCTCAGTTCTTGGCCTATAAACAATGATGAAATTAAACAACATACTGAACAAGATGAAGAGTTATGTGAGGTCGTTGATTATGTCAGGAAACGAAAATGGCCTAAAAAATTAAAAGATAGCATAAAGCCGTATTTCGGTCGAAGACAAGATCTTTTTATCGAGAATGGTGTTTTGTTGTATGGTCATAGGGTAGTTGTACCAAGGATATTGAGACCTACATAACTTTCACAACTCCACAACTCTCATTTTGGGATCTCTAGAACAAAGTCTCTTGCAAGATCAGTCATTTACTGGAACAACATAGATCAGGACATAGAAAAGATGATAAAATCCTGTAACATATGCCTAGAAAATAGACAAAATCCTCCCAAATCTAAATTAACTCCGTGGCCTATCACAGGGAGACCTTTTGAACGGGTGCATATAGATTATTTTGAATTTGATAAAAAAATGTATTTAATTTTGGTTGATTCTTATTCGAAGTGGATGGAAGTTTTTCAAATGAACAACAACACGACGTCATCGAAAACGGAAGATGTTTTGAGAGAGATTTTTGCAAGATTTGGACTACCAGAAGTGTGTGTCAGTGATAATGGACCTCAATTGATATCGAGCAGTTTAGAGGCATTTTTCAAAAAGAATGGCAATAAGCACATAACAATTCCCCCTTACAATCCTCAGAGTAATGGAGCAGCAGAAAACGGCGTTAAGACCATTGAGAACAAACTAGCGTCAGCGTGTCGAGATCCAAGAAACAAAGGTGTGTCAATGTCAGCTTTGATATCAAGAATTATGTTTACTTACCGTACTACTGAACATAGTGTCATAGGGAAATCCCCTTTTGATCTGATGTTTAATGGCAGAAAACCGAGAACAATTCTGAGCCAAGTAAGGGAAAGTACGATTAACACCAATGACAAGGAAAATAAGAAAACGCGTGACTCTCAAAATCAAGTAGCAAGACACCAAGAGTCACAAAAGCGATATTATGGTGGTCAGGAAAGGATTTGTAAGGTAGGTGAAAGCGTGTATGCAAGAATATACAGAGGAAGCAAGAGGTGGATCCAGGCGGAAATTGTGAGGAGAATGGGTAGGTCGGTGTATCTTTGTAAGACTGTAGGGGGTGACATTTTGAAACGACACATTAATCAAATTCAGAAACATCTCGTTCTCGGAGAGCAGGGTAGTGTGTTCTCAAGTAAAAATTCTCAACCTGTTATTAATGAAAATTCGAGTGCAAATACTAATGTTGATAACAATAATTCGAGTTCTAAAATATATAACCACAGCAGAGATCATTCTAACTTTTCTGCTGATTTCTTTATAAATTTGCCATCCACTGTACCTGTTGTTTGTGGTGCTGCGAGGGACGGAGACTCTGATACTGACTCCGGTGATACTGCTGTTGGAAACTCCGACAGTACAGACAAGCTGCCGGAGACTGGCTGTGGCAATGGCGGTGCAGAGGTGGTAGAGTCATGTTCACAGATTTTACAAGAGAGTGGGGAAGAGGAAGATTCGGTTCAAAAACTTAATAAAGATCAAAGTTCACTAAAAATGTTAAATTCCAAAAGAACAAATCGGAAACGTAGAACTCCACTCTATTTCTCTTTTTATAAGACTGAATTTTCCTCCGACTCTGATCTAAATTGAGCATATTTGCCTTGGATTTTGCTCTGGTTGACAATAGTATCTTAAATGTTACTTGATTTATTTACTTATGTAAATATGTGTTTTTAATTGACGAAGGTTACAGACTGTGTGATGATTTTATACAATTTTTGTATCTATATGTAAAATGTTTGTAAATATGTGTTTCAATATTGTATTCAGGTGAAGACATGGGTGAATTTTAAATGTATTGTGACAAAGTGCCATGGCATTGATTTAATTAGATTTCATTAATCAGTTGAAAAACGGGTTGAACATCATGTTAGTGATGCGACAAACTGCCACAAGTGCTATGTAAAAATTGTAAATTTGTTTTCAGATTTGTGTTCACACAAGTAATTTTTGATGTTACTTAAAACGCAATTTGTTTGGTTTTTGTTCATCAGTTTCTCACAATACACCACGTGTATGATATACGTACACACCTTAATAAATTTTGGTTCCATCTTTCAAACATTTGAACGGAAATCACTCAGTTCCCTATTTGTAGATTTATTCGCATGGAAGTGGTTATCTTGCATGCGATTGGTAACAAATTTAAGAATGGTCATCAGTTGCACACGCATGTGCCAAATCATACATTTGCAATTATTATTCAAACAGTTGAATAAGAATTTATCATGATTTGTGTATTATTAGTCTTAGGTGTGAGGGTGTTATAATGGACATATTTTATGTTTATACAGTGGTAACACTGTTGGTGCACATGCGCACATAATATTCATATACACATATATATGGAATGTGATCCTCACTGAACCTTACCTCATGTTTGTCTATCGTGTAACATGTAACGTATATTTATATTTAAGTCTGTGACAATAAATTATCAAGAACAATGAACCCGTGAGTTTTACTCCACTCGACCATTGAGTCATTACAGAAAGCAAATTGAATCGATGCGGAAAGGCAATTCTTATAGATATCTGGCAATGAAGCAATTACGGAAATATAATCATCAGATGATGAAAAAATAAAAATACATGAACTAAACAATTGGTAAAATCGCAATTGAACTGTTACGCGTGATCGGTGCTTAAATATTCTTTGGTACTGTGTCTTGTAGTAAAACCGATATCCAAAAATTACAATGGAAATTGTTGCTAACAACGATGAAAAATTATCACCTTAAAAACTCCAGAGAATGAACAACCGATCCTCGACAGGCCAGAGAAAGAGCGTTAACGAACATAGGATCGGATAATCAGATCACTAACTTTCGAAATTACCTTTAATGAAAGCCCAAGAGTCAAAACTCCTCAGAATGAAATGTGCCCTAATGAGTCGACCACCTGCTTTTATACCAGTGCGAATATCTCGAACTTCAGCATTCGGCTAGGGTAGAAAGGTCACAGAGATGGGGAGAAAGGCAGCTTCATGAGAGGCATCTGAATGAGGTTATGCATGAGCAATGTCGGCAGATGTGCCTTAAACTATTGGCTTGCCTCTGGTAGATTGTTCCCAGAAACGGAATTCAAGATCAAGTGGTCCCAACAAAAAACTAGCCGAAGTCCAATTTGCCAAAATTGAGAGTGGTAAGTGCACATAAGGATGAAAAAAAATTGGAGACTATAGAACAAGTTACTGCAGGATGTCAGATTTTCTATCCAAAGGAATATAAGGATAGGCATGATAATGTTGCCGAGATTATTCATCAGAACTTACCCAGCATTTTAGGAGTTCTCATCCATAATTGGTTTCCTTATTACAAATATAAAACACAAACAGCTCTAGGAAATCGTGTCTTCCAATTTTATTGAGATCGTACAATCTTAAATGACCACAGGGTGATGCATAATAGACCAGATATCTTTATTATAAACAAATGCGCTAAGATTGAAACTTTTGTGGAAGTATCAGTAATAGTCAAAATCTGCTGGACAAAAAACGATGAAAAGATTGCCAAGTACCGAGAGTGGGAGGACAGAATGAAGAGATAATTTCATCAACTAGAGATGGGTCGAAAAACCTGCATAGAAATATCGAGATGTTAGGGCTGACTGAAAACCTCTACAAGCCCATTTGGAAAGCTGCGAAGCTTTCGACCGCAAGGATGGTTCGGAAGTTCTTCGGAAACCTCCAAGATCAGAAACATCCGAAATGCCACCCCAAAGGACCCCATAACACGGAAAGAGTACCAGCATTTTGTCGACATTTCTTCTTAAAAATAAATAAAAACATTTAATGTATATGAAAATACTTTTACTAACTAGCACGCTGGGGTAGATGAAGAAAATATCATTAGTATTTCTCTAGTAAGTCCATATTTCCAGTTATTCACGATAATTTTGGATAAAACGTTCAAAATTCCAGACTTTCAGATAATCGCTATTCAAAAACTAAACAAATATGATAAAAAAAACTGCGGTTTCCATCGTTCAATAGAGAAATGACCACTTTATGAAATTTAAATTCTTTAAGATGCTTTTAACATGAGCCACGTCTTTTATAGGGGTTCAAATTTCACTTTATTTTTTTTTAATACCGTTTTCTGAGAAAAGAGTGATCATTTTCGGATTCAGCAGATTTGAAAGTAGAAAATTTGAAAAATATCACTTGTCGATATTTTTTCCTTAAAAAATCGAAATGTTCATCGTCCTAGAAAAGGTGCTTATTAAGTAATTCGCTACCGAATTAGACTAATTCGGTAGCGTAGATGAACAAAATATCGTCAGTTTTTCTCTAATAGGTTCCTATGTTTCGTTATTTGCTAAAATATTATGAAAAACACTTTTATGAAAAACACTTTTATAGAGATTAAAATTCGGTTTGAAATATGTAATCGATTTTAAAAACATATTTCGAAAACTAGCCGAGAAATTGCCATAAAAAAATTAAAAATCATATGTCCATATATAAAGAAAATCTCTTTAGTTTTTTCTCTATTAGGTTCGCATTTTCAGAAATTCTTAAATTCAAAACTGTAAACCCTGGGAAAATCGCTATTTAAAGATGAACCAAATATGATAAGAAACTGCGGCTTTCACTGCTCAGTAGCGAAAACACTTGCTCTAAAGACGCTGAAATATTGAAAATCCTTTAACATATTCCACGATTTCTTAGGGCTTCAATTGCGTCTTAATATCTGTAAAATGATGTTTTTTTTTTGCTCTAGTTGCAGTGCCCTGCACGATGCGGGCCAAGCCAAACGTTTTTAAAACTGAGTCGGGCCGTGCCGGGCCTTCAAAGAATATTTTTTAACTACAGCTTAACTGTATGCCCAGAGGTTGCCAATTATTCAATGATATATTGTATTATACTATATTCCGATGTAAAATACTATAATATACCCATGTAAAAACTAATATACAACGCAAAAATACTATACTTTTAATTTATTATCGATATAAATATAGAGTAAAATTTTCAACGCTATCTATCCCGATCCGAAAAGAAACGATATAATAAAATACGGAACATTTTAACGATTGCGGCAATAATTCCCTATTCGTCATCTAGTAACACTGGTCTATGGTGAGTGTCTTTTTAGATATATAATGGCTTAAATGAGTTATTTCTAAAATAGAATAGGATCGGGCCGGGCCGGCAATAACAATTTATAAAATCGGGCCGAGCATACTCGGGTCGGGCTATATTGACAGATTTTCGCACCTACCAGAGTCCGGTCGGACTGAGCCTGCAGGGCACTACTAGTAGTTTTGCATTTTCAGATACTCTTAAACACTTCACGAAACACATTCAAAACTGTAAACCTTCGGAAAATTGCTATTTAAAAATAATACCTACGATAGAAAACTGCATCTTTCGCTGCTCAATACGAAAAACAATTGCTCTAAGAATACTAAAATATTGAACATGCTACATGTCCTTTACAGGACCTCAAATTGAACTTCAAATCTGTGAAAAGCTGTATTCAAAATATCTATATTTCGAAAACTAATCGAGAACACACTAATGGTTTTCGAACTAAGTGAGTTCCAAGGAATGGGCCTAGTAGCTGAAAATTTTAATTTCAATTAAAAAAAATTCATATTTTAAAAATATTACAATATTTCAAAGTCTATGAAAATGCCTTCACTAACTAATTCGCCAATGTAGATGAAGAAGATTTTTTTAGATTTGCTCTAGTAAGTTCGCATTTTCAGAAATTCGTAAACATTTCAGGAAAAACGTTCAAAACTGCAAACCCTCGGAAAATGATTATTCAAAAAGGAGAAGTAATTCAATTAACTCCAAGAACACTGAAATACTGAGGATAAGTTCCATGTCTATTACCTAAAATAGCACCTAAAATTCGATTCAAAAACTCTAATCGATTTTTTAAAATATGTATAATTCGCTTTTTAAAATATGCATAATTCGTTTTCCAAGAAATCATTCTCGAATTTAACTGATTCAAAATTAAAGGTAGGTATTGTAGTAGAAGTACAATGATTATATATAATGTATCAGACTTGTTGGATAGCAAGTAAATTAACGTTTCAGTTTTAATTGATCAATTCCCTGTTAATTGACAGAATAAATACATTATTTCGTATAAGAGTTTCCTAAAATTGTCTTTTATTTTAAATTTGTTCCTTATTAGTCCACCGCTGATTTTATTAGTCATATTTTATTTCGTTGGGAATCATGAGCCAAAAAGAGTTCCATATTACAATTTGGGAGTTTTCCGACTTGTGCCTTCTACAAATTGGTGGCGCCGTTTAAATACATGACCCCTCCCCTCTGCTCTGCGGCATTTGAGCTAGGGTAAAATTTACACGTTTCTTTAATTTTAAATTTCCATAACTTAACGGTATTCACTCGCGGTTTCTTCCAATCTGAGGTGGAAATAATGAAATAAAGTTAGTATAAACACGTCTCTAGTACTTTGAACTACTCTTAATAGGAGCCCATAAATATGTATTAAACAAGCACTAACAGAAGTGAAAAAGGCACTTCACAACATCCCCTCAGTATATTTAAAATATTTAAGAACATTGTGGCTCCAAGTTTCTAGTGTCAATACTGATGAGATGAAAGCATTATGCCAGTCAAAATTAAATAAGTTTAAGTATATTTAACTAAGTACCAGTTTCTTTAAAATTTATATGGCTACAAATGAATAAACAATCGCTGTTATGGTAAATACTTGAAGAACAAAGTTATCCATGCTTGAACAAATTAGGCCTCGGAAGCCTAAAGTTTTAAACGCTCCATTAACAACTTTATGCGATGGCAATCTAAACTTCAAGTTAGTCCATATCGATATTTATATGGGTCTCTCCTTGAAAGCTGCTTAAATGAAGTCAAGCAGCTGTTCATGGTATAATAAGATAATTATAATATTGCATGACATGCATGACATGCATTTGGGAAATTAGTTACCAGCATTTTGTTATGTCCAACAAGGTCAGACAATTTTATTTCGTATTGTATATGCTGCAACAATAATAAATCATTATAATAACTTTCAAGAACTTTTAAAAACTATTTTAAAAAGTTAGGGGATGCTAGTCGAGATGTAGGGCGTTCACCTTCATTAAGAACTTTAACATTTCAAAACAAGTAACCAAGAAAGAAAGAGAACAAAAACTTTTATTCATATTATCGACTCCCTACAATATTTACCTCACTCTGCATGGAAATCTTGAAGGACATTTTCTAATTAAATTAATGTGCCTCTTATATAGGAATTCTAGCCTTTTCGAAAAGCTGCATGCCAATTGAGATTGTACAATCTTAAATGACCAGAGGGTGATGCATAATAGACCAGATATCATCATCATGAGCAAATCCGCTAAGATTGAAACCTTTGTGGAAGTATCAGTACCCAATACTAATACTGTTTGGAAAGGATAATGAGAATATTTCCATGTACCGAGAGTTGTAAGCCAGAATGAGGAGGCAGTGGCAGTTGAATCACGTTCAAACGATGCCAATAATAATTTTATCAACTGGAGTTGGGCCAAAAAGCCTCAACCTGCATAAAAATATCGAGAAGTTAGGGCGGACTAAAAACCTCTACAAGCCCATTTGGAAAGCTCTCATATTTTCGATCGCTAGAATTGTTCGTAAGTTCATCGGAAACTCTAAGATCGGAAACATCAGAAATATCATCCCAAAGGACCCTATGCACGGAAAGGATTCCAGCGGAGCCTAATCCCTATGATGCTTAATGCATCTGCGATTAAGTGAATTTTCCCCTTTGTCCAAAAAGCATGCAAATCAATAATAATAGCAATAAGATATTTATTGTTTTCTATAACCGAAATATAAACATATACAAATTTAAAATAATAGTTAACAGCATGCTTTCTATAATAGTAGGAAATTAATGGCCAATATTTTGAGCTTTGAATGTGACATATTTGAAAGTATTCTTTTAATGTTTTCTGTATTATAATAGTTTCCTTTCTGTATCTTAGTTTTGACTTTAAATTAAACCACATGATTCCATATTACAATTTGGGAATTTTCCGATTTGTGCCATCTGCAAGTTGGTGGCGCCTTTTAAATACATAACCCCTCCCCTCTACTAGCGGCATTTGAGCTAGGGCCTAACTTACACGTTTCTTTAATTTTAAATTTCCTTACCTTAACTGTATTTACTCGCGGCTTCTTCTAATCTGACGTGGAAATGATTAAATAAAATTAATATAAAAGTACTTTGAACTACTCTTAATAGAAGCCCATAAACATGAATTAAACAAGCACTAACACAACTGAAAAAGGCACTTAACAACATCCCCTCAGTATAATTGAAATATTTAAGCACGTTGTGTCAATGCTGATATGATGAAAGCATTATGCCACCCAAAATTTCAAATAAAAAAATTAAGTATATCTAACTAAGTGCCAGTTTCTTCAAATTTATTCTTACAAAAATTACTATGGCTTTTCTCAAATTTATTCTTACAAAAATTACTATGGCTACAAATGAAAGAACAATAGCTATTATGGTAAATACTTGAAGAACAAAGTTATCCATGCTTGAACAGATCAGTCCTCAGAAGCCTAAAGTTTTAAACGCTCTATTAACAACTTTATGCGGGGGCAACTTTAAGATAGTTCATATCGATATTTATATTGGTATCTCCTTGAAAGCTGCTCAAATGAAGTCAAGTAGCTGTTCATGTTATAATAAGATAATTATAATGTTGCATGATATACTAAAGCATTTAGGAAATTAGTTAGTCCAACAAGGTCGGACAATTTTATTTCGTATTATGTATGCTGCAAGAATAATTATTATAATAACTTTCAAGAACTTTTATAAACTCTTTTAAAAAGTTAGGGAATGCTAGTCGAGCTGTAGGGCGTTCACTTCCAATAAGCACTTTAACATTTCAAAACAAGTATCCAAGATAGAAAAAGAACCCAAACTTTTATTCGTATTATCGATTCCCTACAATATTTACCTCACTCTGCATGGAAATCCTGAAGGACATTTTCTAATTAAATTAATGTGCCACTTATATAGGAATTCTAGCCTTTTCGAAAAGCAGCATGCCGATCATTTTCGTCCCCCAATGACGGCGTAACGTTGACTTGCTCCGCGGTATGCAGATAAACTGATGAGCGTGTTGCGACGAGAGCAGCCAGCAAATGGCAGCGGATGATTGATCAGTGAACTAATTGGATGATCGATGGCTTTAGTTCATCAAGTGCCCCGGACCGCTCTCACTCAACACCATTCGCTCTCTTCAAAATTAGGGCGACATGTATCTCGTCCGCCGACCGAAATAACGAAGTGACGATGACGTGTCAGTAAACAAAATGTTTGATAAATGAATTACTGTTACCCTTTATCGTTGTTTTCAGGCCATTCGCGATCTAAGAGACTTTTTATGGTAAACTTTGCCTTGCGGCTAGTGTAAACTTGTATTTTTAAAGTTAGAACTATCCCTTTATACATGATTACATAAATATTAAAAACGCAAAAAGAATATTAATTAATTAAAGTAAAACTCTATCTGATCAGTTTTATGATCTTCAAGCTGTTTAAATAATGCCTAATAACAGTACATTTCGCTATTCGCTGTGTGCAGCTACTAGGTGGGGAGGTGGTGAACGATCGTGGGCACTAGTGGCCAAGACTGGAAGTTTGACGTCTTCAGCATGTCCTAGGATAGGTGGCCGATTAGGACAAATGGACTAAAAATGTTTGAATTTAAAATCAATATTTTGGAATTATGATTTTGACTTTCCCAGTATCATGGACTAGGCGAAAATTCAGTTCCGGATGTGATAAATGTTCTTAATTTAAAATACCCCAAAAGATTGTTACCGATACCAACCGCCAAAAGAACAATTCAAACATTTTCAAGAACTGGAAATAAGGTTCTTGTGATTTAAAAATGGAAGACTTATGATAACAACGATGCAAACATAGTAGCAGCTTCAAACTCTGTTAACGTAAACGAATTCGCAAAATCAATATCAGCAAGTCAGAGCTTCAAAAAATTTTCAAAACTAAAAAAATTAAAGCATTCAAACCGACTATAGCTTATACGTTGAAGAAATGTGGAGGGAAAATATTTTAGAAAATATTAACTTTTATAGGAACTACATTTCTCAGATAAATCAACCATTACCATGAACCGTGTCATATCAAATTGCCGATACTGGGCGATGGAGAATCCGAACTTCCAAATTCGTTCTTGTTGTCTTTATTTCTGTTACATAACAATTTAGCACGAATATGTAACAGATAGAAGTCGAATAAAGTCAATGATTCCACCCTTAATACCTTGCGACTAATTTCTTATTTCGGCGTAAGTATACCTTAAAAGTATTGTTGGCTGCCTACGGACGAGTGTAATATCGAAATGTTTTATGAAAAGGTTATTCTTGGAACGTTGCCAGATGTTTAATTGGCAAAGTGTTCGCCCTGTAATTTTTACGTGGTTGCGATTTAGGCCAACAGGAAAATACATAATTAATTGATGTGCTATCGTGAGTTTTGATTAAACGACTGTTTTTTTCGCTTTCGCGTTAAAATTACGCAGTCAAGATATGTTATTAAATGCGTATGTTCCCTAACTTGGCAACGTTGCTCGAACTACTTTGCTTGCTGCTTGATTTTAGCAAGAAAAAAAAACCGACTGGAGCTAAAGGTACATTTATGATCGAATCGACTGAATGCGTTGAACAGACTGGATGATAGAAATTGTAAATGACGCCGGCCGGAACAAGATAGTTGCTGGTTGTCTGGTCATTGTCGATGATGGATTTATCGTTGGATTTCTTTGTTCTGCCAGCAATGTATAATATTATACAGCCTTAGATACGTTTCATTGCATATTGTAGATGTTAGTAAATTTGGCGACATCGGCTGCTGTAGTTTGCGTATGATTACAGGACAGTGTGGCACGGGCTTATGGTTCGAGTTTTTTTCCTAGCTTTTTAACATCGAATTTCACGAGCTAGTTGCTGGATTTTGGCTCGATATCGTCCTCTTTCTTCAGAAAACCTTCTTAAGAGGTAGTGCGTATATATGTCTGATAAAAGTTTAAGAATTTTTAATTCACCCTGAGGGGAATATTACTTTTTCGGGCGATAGAGAGTGGCGTAGTTTATGGCTTGACTGTGGATGGGCTGGTTTTTGCCTAAAGTCAAGATTGGATTAGTAACTCGCCACGTGCAGTGTATTCTGGAACAAAGTACACCGTTTCCTTCTTCGAGGAATGTCTGTGGAAGAGAGCGTTTGCTCCCCAATTCGTCAGTACCATCGAAAAACCCTAAGTAGTTAGGTAAATAAATATACATATCTTATATTTTGTACATACTCATTTATTTTCTGTACAGAGGGGATTTATTTTATCAGAGTATAAGTTATTTCATTATAGTTTAACTAACGGGTCTCAGGGAGAATTGAAATACTGCAAAATGCTGCTAAATAGAGAATGTTACTTTCGAAAATGTATTAATTTTTGCACGTAAATCACGCAATATCATCAAACAAAAGATAATTTAGGCCTGGAACAGGCAAAGCATGATTTATTTACACTCATTATTTTTACAAGAAGTGATACTCTAGGGAAAATAAGCGTATTAAATATTAGTTCATGATATAGTTCTCGTATCATATTGTAGTCGAACACTCATAGCTGATTATTTGTCTTTATGGGCACCCGTATTGTATAATAGGGTTTAATAATGTATAAAATTGTATATAATCCTTGATAAATTTATTTCTACTTTAAATTTTGCTTATAAGAACTTGTAAAGTCATACATAAGCTTTGTAAATTTAGATTTCATATTAATGTCATAAATGGACAAGCTTTGTTCTTGCCTGAGGGTCTAAACTCTTAAAAGAGCAGACAGTGGTTATATTATTAGTCAGTTTTCTTAGTATTTTATGTCTTTCACCTGTAGGGTGAGATGATAAGGTCATAATAACCTTCGCATTTTGGCAAGACGACTAATATTATTATTTTTAAATACTCTCATTATTATTTTTAAATACTCATTGAATTGGGAGTGTTCTGAAAGAGGAGCTGCTTGAAATTGCAGTAAGTGAATGCATACTTAGCGCTTGTTCTCTTTCAGGGTTTTTTTTCTTTGTACGGGAGCCAGTTTCCGGGGAGTCATTTTTGTACGGAAGCCAGTTTGTTGGAGCTATTGTTTAGGCTGGAGCTGTTGTGCTTGGAGCTGTGTATAAGGAGCAAGCTATTTTTGGTTTGGAGCGAGCTTTGCTTTGGAGAGATGTTTAAGTGGCTAACCAAGTAGCTGCCAGTCAATACAGTTGGGTGTGTTATTGGTACCAACTGTAGCCATAGAGGTATGGGGATTACCTCAAGTGCCACTGAGAGTTTATGGTCCCAAGGTGCATTGCTGAAGTCCGCGTGCAGAAGGCCGTAGGTGATATCGGCGAAGACCAGTTAAGTTAAGTTTAGGTTATATTTGTGATCTTTTCGGCATAATGTTAGTGGCGTGTCACTGATATTTTCACGCGTGTATTTTCAGCGTGTATTGATATTTTTCAGCGTATATTAGATTGCGTGTTTTAAAGTTTTTCCGGCGTTGTATCAAATCGCGTGCTTAGTTTTCTGCGTGGTACTGATATAGCTATACTCGGTAATGTTCGGGTGTAAGCATAGCTTACTTATGTAAATCTAATTAACTGCTGAATCTACTAGTGTGATTCTATTAATGCTCATGCTTTTATGTATTACCTTTCTTTGATCTTACAATTTGATTTATATTGCGTTAAATGATCAACATTGTCGTTCTGATTTATTGACTATTCAGTTTAAATAATTTTGCATAACGATATTTTATAATCTGAATCAGTAAGGTTTATTCATGTACAACTGCGAGTCGTCTACCATGGTAAACGCGCCCAAAGTTTAGTAGCTACTATTAGACGGATAACTGTGATTGTTGATTAATTTGTTGAACTTGATTTGATCTTTCGTAATCATTTGGTGTTATATTGTTACTTCCGTTATAGCTAAAGCGTAGCTAATAATTGTTCGATCACTCTTATCTAATTCACTTCTAGTATAACGCAATTTTAATTCAAATTACTGTCTTTGCATTTATGAGCATATAGATTATTATTTGTTTCCCATTGAGCTCTTTTACCTGTTGTATATTTATATAATTTTGATTATTGGAAGTAATATGACGACACGTTACTGTCAAATCTAACGAACGCCAATAAATTTAAAACCTGCACGAACGTGACCGTTTTTTATTTGCTCTGAAATCCATCAACCAAACAATTGTATTTATCAGTCGTCTGGATTTTAAATCGCCCTTGTGTAGCGGATAATCGTCGATTTTGGATAGCCCTTATGGATTCTTAAGACCGAGGATCTTCCTGTTTGGATCTGCGGATTTGGATACTTCAAACTGGTGGCGCCCTGGTCAAAAGTAAGTAATTGACCCACTCCCACGCCGACGAGCAAGTCGGAGCACACATGTTGCGCTGGCCGCATCCTTAAGGGTAGGTATCATCTTATTCATTATATCTCGCTAACACATTTAAAAGGGTTTTACGCGCAACATTTCAAAACCTTTAATTTGTGGCGTGCAATATCGTTTCTACATGTCATTGTTGGTCCGTACTTTATCGATAGGAGCCTAAACCAAGACAAGTACTTGGAAGTGCTAGAATGGTTCGACCGTAGCTTCCTAGACGATATGCCTCCTGCCCAAATACGACCAGTTTATTTTCAACACGATCGCGATGGTTGTCCAACGCATTGCATTCACCATATTCAATGGCAAATGTATAGGAAGAGGCGGACCTACTGAGTGGCTCCTAATCTATCAATTTTAGATATTGTTACGTTTTCCTTTGGGTTCCGACAAAAACACAACTTACTATTTTCAAATAATATTCTCTTTATTCCTTAACATTGTATACAATAAACACAATACACTGCTCTTATAACTTTACAACTAATAGATCTCTACAATCCAATACTCAATGATCAACTAACTGCAGCACGCGTTTTGCCGGCTATTTATATTCAGTCGAACATATATCGGGGATATGCCGGACGCAACCGCACCTTCTCTATTATTCTCGGCCTTTACCGTACTATATATAGGAAAAATAACAGAGCTCTCAGGAATGTTCTCGGTAGGCGATAAATCATGCGGAAATAATGTAGACGCGGCAAGTTATTTCTACATGGCAGCCCAAAAACATACATATGGTCGCGTGTCGTGACTATACCTCTCTGTGGAGACAGAATTTAGTTTATAGTGAACCGATTCCCAATGATAAAACTTTTGTAAAGAGAAGAATAAGTCGAGCTATTCGGTCAATACTACTGCGACACATTCTGAAGAATTTTGAAAAATCTAGATATCTGATTCAAAATTGTGTGGAGAAGGGCAGCGGTTATGTAGAATAATTGATATAGTTCTTCGTTTTACTGTTTTCATTTTCGTTAGAACTTCCCTTCGAAGTCGAAATAGTTTTATTTTTATGTTCGGCACACATACAAAAGAAAATCCTATATCATTTAACGAGCGGTGCGTGTGCGGAGAAGTGGACGTTGGACTTAAAGTGCAGTAGGTTGTAGTTTTCGAAAAAGACGTTACTCGGAAGTCCATTCCATAGAGAGGCAGTCCTCCAGACAAAGTAGTCCTACAACAGAGACGTCCTAGATGTTCGCAACTGAATGGTTTGCTGATGAGCAGCTTGTGCCTGACGGGTGTTTCTATTTGGCACAACTCTGGGTCGAATCATAAGTGCCAGCTCGTTCGAACACCTTCCGTAGTAGCATCGATAGTAAAGAGATAGGTACTCAACTTTTCTTCGATGTTCAAGGCTATCAAGGTCTTTAGTCAACTCTGGATCATCCACAAGACGGACTGCTCTCCTGTGTATGGAGTCGAATACCTTGAGCAAGAGTTTGGGTGCCCTGGTCTTATCTGGGCCTTATAGAGCAGTAAGAGCTGATGAGGTATATACAACTTTCGGGCTCTATAGAGTGCTCCTAGCATTTATGCTGCTGCCTTGGCGATCTTAGTGACTTGATTACTCCAAGACATGTTGTTTTCTACGTTGAAGCCCTGCTGTGATTGATGGTCAGGTCCCACGTAGTTTGCTTTTTTTGAGAATCCAGCTGCTTGAGTCTCTCTTGCATTAATCTGGACATTACTTTCCTCACTTCATTCCACTACGGTGCCGGCGTTCATATCCTCATTGATGGTAGCAATCTGATTTTCTCGCTCGCGTTGGGAACGAGCACCAGCCATTGGAGTCCGCGACATGAATGAGGATATATGAGAGCTGTCATCTGCAAAGCTCTAAAAGATCGTTGATATAAAACAGGAATAATGTCGGAGATAATATAGAGGAATTCCGGCATTCCTCCGAGATGTCCATCAATACCAACTTGGATGCTTCGACCACATAAGGAATTGGAAAGCCATAGAAGCAGTGCTGGTGGTAGTTGATATGATATCAATTTGCTTAACAATCCCTCATGCCACACCCTATTAAACGCTTTAGATATGTCGAGAGCCACTGCACGATATTCACCGTAGCTCTCGATGGCTTTGGTCCACAGGTAGGTCACGTAAGTCAGGGTATCTCCCGTTGATCTATGCTGGCGATCGCTTATGATGACTGCCGATTCGAGATATTGTAAAAGCTGTTCGTTGATCAGTTACTCATAACTTCGAACATGATATGAGCTAGGGAAATTTGACTGTAGTTATTTGGAATCGTTTTTTACCTTAATTCAGGATTGGTTGCACTTGAGCGCATTCCCAGCTAGAAGGAAATCATGCAGTTCTGTATGATAGGAAGAAAATCCTGCACAGTAGAGCTGTTAGTTCAGCAGCACATCTCATAAGCACTATTCTGGAACGCCATCCGGTTCTGTGGCCTTGTTAGTGGCTACGCTTTTGAGTATCCATTTCACTTCGCGTTGGCAAAATACCAGACCTGACATTGAGGAACTCACTCTCGGGATAGTTGGGGGAGTCTTTCCTTGATGATCTAGGTGGAATTTAACGCAAATATTTCAGCAAGAATGTTCGCTTTTTCTTTGGCGGTTTACGCTATTGAGCCATCACCTTTGATCAGTGGTGGGATTGATGTCTTGGAGAAACCCTGATTGACAGCCTTGGCAACTGACCAAATTGGACAGGACAGTTGAGAAGTTTATCCTTGCTCTGCTTTTGAACCACATGACATCGAAGGCCTTAGGTTTGTATGTTTCTTCTCGTTGAAACTAATAATTTGTATTTCTTGATTTCTTAGCAAAAAAATGCATTATATTCATTATTTTTTTGTCAAAATTCATTATCATTTAGATATTCTCCAAAAGAAAGTGATAAAGTGCCAGTATCTTCATAAATCCAGAAAACTTTAGATACAGGATCATTTTTCAAATACCTTACAAAACTAAGGGGCTGT